>RCUC01127405.1:0-100675 GCA_003697995.1 Taxidea taxus jeffersonii
AAAAAAACCCCACAAAAATACTTCTGGAGGAGCAGCTGTCAGAAGACCTCAATTTTCCTCTTAATGTCACATTTATGTACAGTGCCAATAAAATAGAATTGTCAAGAGGGCAGGGAGACCAGATGTAGATGAGCAGAATTCAGCAGGAGGCAGGACTTCAAGGGGGCAATGGTCTGGCAACATTCCTGGGGCAGTTTTTCCTAGTCCTACAAAGATGGGGCTGCTGCAGGGGTGGGACCCTCTGCCCCAATCTGCTCAGACTGCTGATCCAGGTCAGCTGGCCTCAGATTCCCAGGATAGGACCTGTGGGGCCAGTGAAAGACTAATTACTTCAGGGCATGTGTGAAGGGCTGTGCCGGCCAAGGTGCAAGTGACGGACCTTTCACAAGTCTGAAGAGAGATCCATGGAACTCTTCATGCTCTCTTCACTGACATTGAAAGAAAACACTAGAATCTTCCACTGAATTATCTCCATGGGTTCAAAATGAATTACCAATTATCTACATTTAACTTTAATCTAAAAGTATAAGAAATAAATTTACCTTTAATTTATAGGCTGACACTGGCACCCTTGCTGGTCCACTTGTCATAGGGTCTTTATCACACAGAGTTCTCCTGGTTCCCTGATGGGAGTGAATGCCTCATGGACCCTCACTTATCAGACATGTCAGCTGTGTTATGTGTTCACATGTTCCCAATTATGTAGAAGTACGGACTGGATCATCATTGCTAACATTGTAAGCACCTGTGAACGATGAGAAATGACAGAGTCAATGGACACTGTACGTCCAGGACAAGCTCAACAGCAGCCATAATGCCAGGTGAAAACAGTAGCAAAGATCTGACAAGAAGTTGGCATTAAAAATAAAGTTGAAAAAGACTTAGTAATTTTATACTCATTACCATTTAAAATGAACCTGACTCCAGGAGTATATATAACTTTGGCTGGCACATAAGGGTAAAACTATCATATTAGCCAAAAAATTATCTATAATTTCTTCAATGGTGTTTTAGTCATGGGAGACATGATGTCATACTATATGAAATTTCACTGGACTATATAAATATTAAAAGTCTTCTTTTGAGGCTTCTTAAATACAGAACTACGATGTAAGTAAATGAATAAACATTTGAAGGTGCAGCCTCAAATTTTTTAATTGATAGAGGGTGAATTAAAGGGGAGTTTGGAGATCTCAGCTCAGCTGGAATACAGCCTCTATCCTTAACAAAAAGCACAACAGCCTTTGAAACAAGATGGGATCCGGAGGGAGACAAACCAAAAGAGACTCTTAATGTCATAAAACAAACTGAGGGGGGTGGGCGGGGAGAGGGGTTGGGAGAGGGTGGTGGGGTTACATTATATGTTTAAATAAAAAAGCTTAAAGAAAAAAAAAAGCACAACAGCCTTTCTCACTTGATTGTGGCCCACTTACGGCAGCCCTGCCCCGATGGGTCAATGGGTTATACACACACACTCTCTCATACACAGTCTCACTCACTTTCTCAACACACTCACACATGCATTCTCACACACACATATGCATACTCACACACTCTCATACTTTCTCAGCACACTCACATACACACTCTCACACACATGCTATCACACACATACACACACACTCTCAGACACATGTGCTCCCTCACACAAATTTTCTCAACATACTCACACTTTCTTACACTAACATAAACACACTCACACAGTCTCTCTCTCTCTCTCTCTCTCTCTCTCTCTCACACACACACACACACACACACACACACATCAGGCTGTTGGTTCCTGTTCTTTAAATACTTCTCCCTAAAACGACACATATACAACTTTCTTCACTCCTGATATGCACTTTTAAGACTACTCTGCTTCCAAACTCCCTTAATAAAGGAGCTAGAAAGATATTTATCAAAACTTGCCAAAGATAGCACAAATATGAAATATAGACTAATCATTCTAGAGATGGTGATACACAGATCTGAAATAAAATATTAGCAAATAGAATATAGCAACTGTTTAAGTGAAAAATCTACCAGAAAGTAGAATTCATTCAAGAATTAAAGAAGGGTTAAATATTAGAAAATCTTTTCATATAATTCATTACATTGGTAGGTCAGATGAGGAAAACAAAATGATCATCTCAATAAATGTAAGGAAAGCATTGGTAAAATTCAATATAAATACAAAATGGAAACTCTAAGTAAAGTATAAACAGAAATTTTAACTTGATTAATATGCAGGTATGTTTGGGTGTGTATAGAAGTAAGTCTATACTTACACATGTATGTTAATACATATGGGCGAAATAACACATATTCGAAAAGCCAGAATTGTGTTTAATGTCCAAGCACTAGAAGACTTCCCATTGGAATAAAAACCGTAGCATGATTTTAGGTTCTATGATTGCACACATGAAAAACCCAAGAGAATCAACTGAAAATATTAGAAATAGTAAGAGAATTTATTAAGATGAATTGCTGCAAAGTTAATATAAAAAGTAGTTTTCCTGGGATGCCTGGGTGGCTCAGTCAGTTAAGCCACTGCCTTCAGCTCAGGTCATGATCCCAGGGTCCTGGGACCGAGTCCCACATCGGGCTCCTTCCTCAGTGGGGAGCCTGCTTCTCTCTCTGCCTCTGCCTGCCACTCTGCCTACTTGTGTTCTCTCTCCGACAAATAAATAAATAAATAAAATCTTCAAAAAAAAGGTAGTTTTCCTGTATTCAAATAATACCCAATTGGAAAATATGTCAAAAGGAAAAATATCCCATTTAATATTTCAACCAAAATCATCCTTCTACTGCCATCCCCCCAAAAAGGAATAAATTTTGAAACAACTGTGAAAGACCAAAATGAGGAAAACTACTCACTACTATTTTCTGAAGAAAAGCTACAACAAATATTTTAATAGAAAGGAATGCCTTTCTAGTGAATGGGAAGATTAATGAATGAAGTTAAGTTTCCTCCGTGTATCTCTACATTCTGTGTTATCCCAGTCAAAATACATGTATCATTTTTTATTCAACAAATCATATTTAAGTTCACCTATAAAATTAAAAAAGTTCACCAGAAAATCTCTGAAAAGGAGGAGTAATGAATGAGACTAACCCAACTACATATTAAAATACATAATCAAGCTACAGTAATCAAAACTTACACAGGTTTATTTTGCTAAGCATAATACGCTCTAGTTCCATCCATGTCGTCGCAAATGGTAAGATTTCATTTCTTTTGATGGCTGCATAGTATTCCATTGTATATATATACCACATCTTCTTTATCCATTCATCTGTTGAAGGACATCTAGGTTCTTTCCATAACTTGGCTATCGTGGACATTGCTGCTATAAACATTCGGGTACGCACATGATCTCCCTGATATGAGGAAGTGGAGATGCAACGGGGGTGGGGGTTAAGGTGGTAGGAAAAGAAAAAATGAAACAAGATGGGATCAGGAGGGAGACAAACCAAAAGAGACTTTTAATGTCATAAAACAAACTGAGGGGGGTGGGGGAGAGAGGGGTTGGGAGAGGGTGGTGGGGTTACACTATACGTTTAAATAAAATTTAAAAAAAACTTACACAGGTTTAGATACAAGATTTAATGAAACAGCAGAAAATTGAAAAAGAAAAGATCTAATGCATGTGGGAGTTTTGTACATGATAAGAGTAGCATTTCAAATCAGCAAGAAAAAAAGATGGATTATTCAATAAACAGTGTTGGGACAACTAGCTAGCCATTTGGGAAAAAAATAAAACCTGATCTCTATTTCATTCCTACATTAGCTTGAATTCCAGATGGAGCAAAGATTTAAACATTAAAAAGATAAAGCAATAAAAGCACTAGAAGGAAACTTTTTGTAGAAGGAAGACCTTTTTAAGCATGGCACAAAACCCATAAACCATAATGGAAAAGATTAGTAAGGTGGACTATCTACATTTTAAAGCCTTTAAATATAACAATAGCTATTAAAATTAAAATCAAACATACACTTTGACTTAGCAATCACATTTCTAGGAATTTACCTAGTATCTAAACTCCAAAAAAAGGGGGGAAAAAAAGAAAGAAAAAGAAAAAAAAGGAATCATGTATGTAAGGATGTTCATTGCAAAATTATTTATAGTAGCAAAAGAAGACCTGCAACAACCTAAACATCCATCAATAAGAACTAGTCAAGTGGGGCACCTGGGTGGCTCAGTGGCTTAAAGCCTCCTCCTTTGGCTCAGGTCATGATCCCAGGGTCCTGGAATCCAGCACATGGGCTCTCTGCTTAGGAGGGAGCCTGCTTCCTCCTCTCTCTCTGCCTGCCTCTCTGCCTACCTGTGATCTCTGTCAAATAAATAAAATCTTAAAAAAAAAAGAACTAGTCAAGTAAAATATTGTACAAACAAAGGATGAGCCATGAGTAGTTATTTAAAAGAGCACGGTAAGTCTACAAGTGCTATAATGGAAAGCAATCCAACATGCTATTAACTGAAAGGAAACAAGATACAAATCACGAAAAGGTCATTATACACACTGGTTTTAGTGTAAACATTCATGGCATTTTGTAATGTATAAGAACTTTATACCCATTATCCAATAATTATACCTCCTTTCTTCCCCAGTACTGTCTCTACCAGCTTTTTCCTCTCAGCAGGTAGAATGTGCTCCCGGGTAGCACTCCCCAGCCGTTCGGATGGCGTGGCACAGGGAGATTAGATAGAGTGTTTGTGGCATGCTGAGGGAAGTAGATGAGGTTGCTCATGCCAGAAGCAACCCTGTGGTGGGGGAGCTCCAAGTACCAAGCTGAGGTGAAGGGAAGCAGTAATCAGTATAGGTATACTATAGACCATTCCCAGTATGCCAGGATACTGTGTTGGAACATTTCCTCAAGAGTCCTGACACTGAAGCCTTGGGCTGCAGATAGAAGGAACTGGCCTGGGAGGGAGGTGAAAGGGGAATCTTGTCCTGGCACATTCTGGGTCAGTGGGGAAGAGAGAGCAGCAGTCAAAGGAGGAGCTGAAGGGAGGGATCTGAGGGATTGTGCTCAGTCTGAGCAGTTTTAGGACCTTGGGAAGATATGCCAGCTGCATCCCTTTCCAGGCATTACACACAAGATGATGCTTGGGGGCTATTAGGTTTTGTCCTAAGATGAGCAACTTCTGCCAAAATGAAGTATGGGGAAAATGGTGCATATGGAGCTAGACAGACAGAGGTGGAATTCCAGCTGGGCTACTTTCCAGCTATGTGACCTTGGACAAATTGCATTATGTCTGAAGGCAAAGTAACCTCATTTGGAAAGTTAGATTAGTAACTAACTTGCAGGATGGGGGAGAAGGAAACAAATATGTGTTGGTTTGGGGTCAAACATGGTATCCTCTTTTATTTTTATAACAAGTCTGCCTTCAAGACCCTTACAGATAGGTATATCAAATTTGCTAAGAAGTTTCCTTAATCCCTTCAAATCTCCCCACATGCCCACTCGATCACTGATGTATAAAACTTCTTCAATCCACAGAAAATTCTCTTCTTTCTCTGCTTCTTCCTCCCTCTCCCTGACTCTTCCTCCCCATCTCCTCCCCCTAATTAAAGGGAGAAATTATAATATGCAAATATCTGGGAGGAGAAGCATCACACTGAGTCCCATTCTCCCTCAAATGGAAGCAGTCACGACACAACCTGACAAATGATGACTTTACATTGTTTTCTGGGTTTTGGTGGAGCAGGCAAAGTGTACCAGTTCCAATCGCAGGCTGAATCTTAAACCCAGAAAGCATTATCTGCCCTTAGGAGAGAAATTCAAAACAAGGTACTAGGTGTTAAAAATCTCAAGTCCTGAAGAAAAGCTAAATCTCAGGGCCAAGACACAAGCAAAATTTATTCTCACGGGGGCGCCTGGGTGGCTTAGTGGGTTAATCCTCTGCCTTCGGCTCAGGTCATGATCTCGGGGTCCTGGGATCAAGCCCCACATCGGGCTCTCTACTTGGCAGGGAGCCTTCTTCCTCCTCACTCTCTCTGCCTGCCTCTCTGCCTACTTGTGATTTTTGTCTGTCAAATAAATGGATAAAATCTTTGAAAAAAGAAAAAAAATTATTCTCACGCAAGCAAATCGGGAAACTGTCCAGGACAGCTGTCCCATGTGTGGTGCTCTGACAATCCAGACTGCTTTCATCTGAGACTTGGCCATCTCAGTGCAGGACCTCCACACTGGTCAGGAAGGGAGAGAGCTTGGAAAGACATACAGGGTCCTTCACTGCACTTGCCAAGTGCCTACCTTTTCCTTGGGGAACCCTGCAAATCAAGTGACAGAGCTCACACTCCAGCACCAAGTCTACAGCTGGACCCGGTCAACAGTGCCAAGTTTTCAGCCAATCTCCTAGGGGCCTGACTGTTTTATTATTTTGCCTTTACAGTTCAGAGCAAAGATTTTGCTTCTCATTTCTGACTATTCTTTTCTGACTCATCTTCTTCCATTGACAAAGGCAGGAGAAAAATAAGATAACTCAGGGTGCCTGGGTGGCTCAGTGGGTTAAAGCCTCTGCCTTCGGCTCAGGTCATGATCCCAGGGTCTTGGGATCGAGCCCCGGGTCGGGCTCTCTGCTCCGCGGGGAGCCTGCTTCCACCTCTCTCTCTGCCTGCCTCTCTGCCTGCTTGTGATCTCTGTCTGTCAAGTGAATAAATAAAATCTTTAAAAAAAAAAAAGTCACTTCTCCTAACAGACCATTGACCAGAAGCAGATACAAGTGGAATGTAACTGTTGCGGGTTGAGGGGAGGCAGAAATGTCTGGAATTGCTGAAAGAAAAAGAGAATCAGATGCTGGTGGTTCTGATGACAGACTTGTTGGCGTTCTAATGCCAAAAGAGGCCAGCTCTGTTGAATCTCAGCAGGGCCCAGGAGTGTGGACAGGGCTAAGGTTTGGCCTGAGGGGCATGCATGAGAGCAACCTTCAGCAAAACTTTACTTAGTGCCCACTCCCTGCCAGGTTCTGTGCTAGCCATACAGATGTGAAGGGACACAGCCCTGCCTTTGGGAAGCTCACACTCCAGAAGCAACTTTGAATCTCAGCGTAACACCTGGGTTTCTTGTATCAGCAGCAAGCCATGTTTCTAATCATGTCCCCAGGGTCCTGCAACGGCCAATTCCCAGAGTGGTCTCAGGAAGATTACCTCATGCCAGGACACTGGGTTGTGTCTGCCATGACAAATACTGGCATCAATTGCTGACCACCAGGCTCAAAATCATGAGCCCATTCACTGCTGAAGCCCAAGTGCTGCTGCCACTAGCCTAGCTGCAGCAGCCGGGTGAGAACAAAATTTCATCAATTGGCAAAGCTAGTGAGAACAGCTATTCAGCATCACACAGATCTCATAACTCAACTGGCTGAAACTTTCATCTGTGTTGCCTAGTGGTTGTCAGATTATGAACCCCAGACCAGTAGCACCAGCAGCACCTGCAATCAGGTGGAAATGCTAATCCTCAGGCCCCACTCACACCTACTGAATTAGAAACTGTGCAGTGGGACCCAGCAATCTGTTTTAACAAGCTCTCAAGGTGATTTTGGTGTATGTGCAAATTGGAGACTTTTTTTTCTTTAAAAGTAATGTCAAATTTAATCTGGCAAGTATACAACTTGGATTTGTGGAGCATGTTTGCCTGTCTGCTGCACAGTAAACAGAAATTTCTTCAGATGATCGATGGATAGGGTTAAGAATCCTTTTGAGTAGATAGACATACTTGGGAACTATACATTCGGGCAGAAATGTGGAACTGTTTAATTCTCATTAAAGGCTCCATACATACCTCCCCAAACATCCATGGTAGAGCCTCCCACTAAAGATTGTAGACACTCTGGTCCTCCTTCCTCTTGCCCCCAACTCCCCACCCCCACTGTAAAATCCAACATACTTTACTGCTTTGCATGTGGCTGGCATTCAGGCTTTCTCCTATCTGGGTAAGACAAATTTCTTGAAGATGGGAAGAAGCATCAAATTAATATTAATATCAAATCAAGCCCCCTCAATAAGAATCACTCTGGTGTGACAGGTTCCATCTCCAGTCTATGCCATCTCCCAATTCAACATATTAATGCTGTGCTGACCTTCCTAACCCTATCTTGCACAATCAGCCAGGTACTATGAATAATAAAACAGATGCAGGACTGGCAAAGTAGCACCCCTTCATTCATGTAGAACTGGGGTTTAAGCCAAAATCTACTGCAGCGTGTCCCTTCACAGCAAGTTTGGTGCATTTCAGGTTTCCTGGGTCAAAAGCAGAGTCTACCAGATTTCCCAGGGAACCCAGTTACATCATCTTGTCCTTCACACACACAAAATGTGTTCAGACCAAACCTCTTGAAGGCAGTAAGCATTCTACTTGATAATGAAGAGCATTAACTAATGCTTTTCCCATTGGGCAATTGCCTGAGTAGTTGTGACACAACTTGCAGTAACCTGACCTCACTCCTACTTTCTCTGCTATCCCAATGAAGACTTAGGGATTCCTAAGAGAATACAGCTATGGAAAAGTAGGCTGTAGGGGTAATGAGAATTCCCCGATAAATCTTCCAGTGGGATGGGGCAAGTTATCTAACTTGTCTGCATGTTAGTTTCTTCATCTGTAATATGGGGATAGTATTAGGAACTCAAATCAGTTTATATGTTGCTGTTTAATGAATATATGTTGCTGTTTAATGAAATGATGTTGAATGAGATAAAGAAATAAGAGGGGTGCCTGGATGGTTCTGTCAATTAAGTGTCTGACGGTTGATTTTGGCTCAGGTCACGATCTCAGGGTTGTAAGCTCAAGCCCTGGGTCAGGTTCTGTGCTGGGTGTGGAGCCTGCTTAAGGTTCTCTCTCTCCCTCTCCCTCTGCCCCTCTCCTTCCCTGCCCCCACTCACTTGCATTTTCTTGAAAGAAAGAAAGAGAAGTAAGAAATAAAGGAGCTATAATAATGCCAGCTATAATCCAGGGTCATAGGGTTAGACTTGCACAGCCAGGGGTTAAGTCTCAGAAGTCTGAGATCTCACATAGCCCTTCATTCCAGATCATACCTTGGCCAGGATGCCTGAGGGATATGGCTTCTCTTCCTGGTTCTGCCTTATTTTTGACAGCTCCCAATACCAGAGTCCCTCTTGTTCCCCAGGAAGCAGACAATTTTTTGACTCTCCTTTCCCAGGTTGGCACAAGGTTTGGCCTCAGTCCACAGCTGCAACTGGCCTCCTGGGCTCTCTCATTAATTGTCGACCCTTACCTTCATTCCAGGCCTCCTTCTCCCTCAAGCCTCTCCTGTCTTTGGGAACACCTGGGTCTCCCTCACACAACCTTGCCCTTGACTTTGAGGAGAGTTTTAGGATCTGCATCTCTTGAGAGCTCTTAGTAGACACAGTTGGTTCTGAGAAAGACATTGAAGATAATGTTCCATCTTTAGGAGTCTCTTAGAAATCACATGCAATGAAACATCATAATAACAACAACTAGATTATACTATTCTTTGAGCTCTTCATGGATTAACTCTGTATTCCTCACACCAACTATGTGAAGCAAGGAGTACTATTACCATTATACAGATGAAGAAACTGAGGCACCGAGGTGTTACATAATTTGCTCAAGTTTAGACAAATAATAAGTCACAGGGCAGAGCTACCAGCCCAGGCAGTTCGTGGCTTTAACCATGACACTATGGCTGCCTCTAGTGTGCCACTGCACTTTCTCCATCCCTGCAAAATTTGAATGGTCACTGATGACAAGGAGGCCTACCAACACGTGCAACATGTCAGTTGGGAGCAATGACTGGTGAATATAAAATGAAGCAGGGAAGCTGGAAATGGTCAAACTCTTGTCACTTTTCAGACTCTCTGATGATTTGTTCCTGGGAACATATTGCATGATGGAAAGACCAGAGACTTAGGTTTAGAGAGATCAGAATGACTTAGCTCTCTTATGAGTTCTGTTTGTTATGTCCTGGGATAGGTTATTCAAGCTACCCAGCCTCAGCTTCCTCATCTTTAAAATGGAGATAATAACTAGTTGGCCCTCAGTCCAACAATTGGCCTTTAGTTCTATTCTGTACTGCCAAAGCGGGAAACCTACCTATAACATTATTTTCTGTCTCTGATGCTAGCTGCATGCAGATTAGTCTCTGCCAATGGGAGATGCTGGGGGGAGATTAAAAGCAACAGGAAAAGAGGGTCATTTTCCTGTAGCAACACTTGCTATGGAGGCCCCCAGAGGGTAATTATGGGTCATTGCAAGAATGGTAGTGATCACCATAACAGCAGGGTGGGCATGATGGTGGGAAATGATGACTGTAAGACCATGGCTGGGATGTCTGTGTCTGACTTTTCTGGACACATTGCAGAAAGAAAATGACAAGCTTAGGGCTTTAATCTCCCAGCTCAAGTTCTGATTACAGAACCAGAGAGCTCCTCTGAGGGCCCTAAAGGAATCTCTTATCTTTTCAGCCACAGGATGAATATAGTCCCCAAATTCTGTCCTACAGGTTGGAGAATTACAATGTAATTTGAGTTCAGGGGCTAATCAGATTTTGTATGTGAGAGTGTGAGGACTGATTTGGAAGGAATGGGTGTGACCCTGAGAATTGGAAGGAGGCCATCTGGACAGACTAATGCAAATGTGTGAAACTCCTGATCTCCCACATACCCTTGTTGGGAACAGTCCTTTCTCCCCCAACCTGAGAAGACTAGAAGACCCTCTTAATAACTTCACCCCAAGGCATTGCTTTAAAAGAGGTTGCAGTTCTCAAGTTCACTCGCTTCAACTTTCATGGCCTCCAGATTTGTAACTAGTGTCAGAATCCAACAACTCTAAGGGTAAAAGTTTAATGTCTGGCCTTGAAGATTTATATGTCTAAATAATTGCAAGATTTTGTTCATTCATACTGGCAATTCCTAAGAAGTATACACGAAAATGGATTATAAGTCTGTCAGACCAAGGAAGATGAGCAAGACATTGAATTGGGCCAACTCAGGTGAGTACAAGAAATGGATAACCACTTGAACTTTCTATTTCTCCTCTTGAAAAGAGAGTAAAAGTATATTGGTTTATATAAGAGATAGCCCATTATATTAAATGAAAGCATGAATTTGTTGATATTGTTGGTGAAATTTTTAAAAAGTATATGCAAATTCTAGTGCACATGGAACATTCTCCAGAATAGATCACATCCTGGGTCATAAATCAAGTCTCAACTGGTATCAAACGATTGGGATCATTCCTTGCGTATTGTCAAACCACAATGCTCTGAAGCTAGAATTCAATCACAAGAGGAAATTTGGAAAGAACCCAAATACATGGAGACTCAACATCATCCTTCTAAAGAATGAATGGGTCAACCAGGAAATTAAAGAAGAATTGAAAAAATTCATGGAAACAAATGATAATGAAAACACAATGGTTCAAAATCTGTGGGACAGAGCAAAGGCAGTCCTGAGAGGGAAATATATAGCGTTGCAAGCCTATCTCAAGAAACAGGAAAGGTCTCAAATACACAACCTAACCCTACACCTAAAGGAGCTCGAGAAAGAGCAACAAAGAAAGCCTAAACCCAGTGGAAGAAGAGAAATAATAAAGATCAGAGCAGAAATCAATGAAATAGAAACCAAAAAAAAAAAAAAACAATAGAGTAAATCAACGAAACTAGGAGCTGGTTCTTTGAAAGAATTAATAAGATTGATAAACCCCTGGCCAGACTTATCCAAAAGAAAAGAGAAAGGACCCAAATAAATAAAATCATGAATGAAAGAGGAGAGATCACAACCAACACCAAAGAAATACAAACAATACAAACAATTAACATATTATGAGCAACTCTACACCAACAAATTTGACAATCTAGAAGAAATGGATGCTTTCCTAGAGACATATAAACTGCCCAAACTGAACCAGGAAGAAATAGAAAACCTGAATGGGCCCATAACCAGTAAAGAGATTGAAACAGTCATCAAATATCTCCAAACAAACAAAAGCCCAGGGCCAGAAGGTCCCCGGGGACTTCTACCAAACATTTAAAGGAGAATTAATTCCTATTCTCCTGAAACTGTTCCAAAAAACAGAAATGGAAGGAAAACTTCCAAACTCATTTTATGAGTCCAGCATCACCTTGATCCCCAAACCAGACAAGGATCCCATCAAAAAAGAGAGTTGCAGACCAATATCCTTGATGAACACAGATGCGAAAATTCTCACCAAAATACTAGCCAATAGGATCCAACAGGACATTAAAAGGATTATTCACCACAACCAAGTGGGGTTTATTCCAGGGCTGCAAGGTTGGTTCAACATCTGCAAATCAATCAATGTGATGCAATACATTAATAAAAGAAAGAACAAGAACCATATGATACTCTCAATAGATGTTGAAAAAGCATTTGACAAAGTACAGCATCCCTTCCTGATCAAAACTCTTCAAAGGGTAGGGATAGAGGGCACATACCTCAATATTATCAAAGCCATCTATGAAAAACCCACTGCAAATATCATTCTCAATGGAGAAAAACTGAGAGCTTTTCTGCTAAGTTCAGGAACATGGCAGGGATGTCCGTTATCACCACTGCTATTCAACATAGTACTAGAAGTCCTAGCCTCAGCAATCAGACAACAAAAAGAAATTAAAGGCATCCAAATTGGCAAAGAAGGAGTCAAACTATCACTCTTTGCAGATGATATGATACTATATGTGGAAAACCCAAAAGGCTCCACTCCAAAACTGCTAGAGCTTGTACAGGAATTCAGGAAAGTGTCAGGATATAAAATCAATGCACAGAAATCAGTTGCATTTCTTTACACCAACAACAAGACAGAAGAAAGAGAATGTAAGGAGTCAATCCCATTTACAATTACACCCAAAACCATAAGATAACTAGGAATAAACCTAACCAAAGAGGCAAAGAATCTATACTCAGAGAACTATAAAGTACTCATGAAAGAAGTTGAGGAAGACACAAAGAAATGGAAAAATATTCCATGCTCATGGATTGGAAGAACAAATATTTTGAAAATGTCTATGCTACCTAAAGCAATCTACACATTTAATGCAATCCCTATCAAAATCCCATCCATTTTTTTCAAAGAAATGCAACAAATAATCCTAAAATTTATATGGAACCAGAAAAGACCTCGAGTAGCCAAAGGAATATTAAAAAAGAAAGCCAGAGTTGGTGGCATCACAATTCTGAACTTCATGCTCTATTACAAAGTGGTCATCATCAAAACAGTATGGTACTGGCACAAGACAAACATGTAGATCAAGGAACAGAATAGAGAGCCCAGAAATAGACCCTCAACTCTATGGTCAACTAATCTTCAACAAAGCAGGAAAGAACATCCAATGGAAAAAAGACAGCCTCTTCAACAAATGGTGTTGGGAAAATTGGACAGCAACATGTAGAAAAATGAAATTGGACCATTTCCTTACACCACACATGAAAATAGACTCAAAATGGATGAAGCACCTCAACGTGAGAAAGGAATCCATCAAAATCCTTGAGAACACAGGCAGCAACCTCTTCGACCTCAACCGCAGCAACTTCTTCCTAGCAACAACGCCAAAGGCAAGGGAAGCAAGGGCAAAAATGAACTATTGGGACTTCATCAAGATCAAAAGATTTTGCACAGCAAAGGAAACAGTCAACAAAACCAAAAGACAACTGACAGAATGGGAGAAGATATTTGCAAACGACATATCAGATAAAGGGCTAGTATCCAAAATCTATAAAGAGCTTAGCAAACTCAACGCCCAAAGAACAAATAATCCAATCAAGAAATGGGCAGAGGACATGAACAGACATTTCTGCAAAGAAGACATCCAGATGGCCAACAGACACATGAAAAAGTGCTCCACATCACTGGGCATCAGGGAAATACAAATCAAAACCACAATGAGATACCACCTCACACCAGTCAGAATGGCTAAAATGAACAAGTCAGGAAATGACAGATGCTGGCGAGGATGTGGTGAAAGGGGAACCCTCCTACACTGTTGGTGGGAATGCAAGCTGGTGCAACCACTCTGGAAAACAGCATGGAGGTTCCTCAAAAAATTGAAAATAGAGTTACCTTATGACCCAGCAATTGCACTACTGGGTATTTACCCTAAAGATACAAACGTAGTGATCCAAAGGGGCACGTGTACCCGAATGTTTATAGCAGCAATGTCCACAATAGCCAAGTTATGGAAAGAACCTAGATGTCCATCAACAGATGAATGGATAAAGAAGAGGTGGTATATATATATACAATAGAATACTATGCAGCCATCAAAAGAAATGAAATCTTGCCATTTGCAATGACACGGATGGAACTAGAGGGTACCATGCTTAGCAAAGTAAGTCAATCGGAGAAAGACAACTGTCATATGATCTCCCTGATATGAGGAAGTGGAGATGCAATGGGTGTGGGGGTTAAGGGGGTAGGAAAAGAAAAAATGAAACAAGATGGGATCTAGAGGGAGACAAACCAAAAGAGACTCTTAATGTCATAAAACAAACTGAGGGGGGTTGGGGGGGAGGGGGGTTGGGAAAGGGGGGTGGGGTTACATTATATGTTTAAATAAAAATTTTTTAAAAAAGAATATATCACATGGCCTATGTATAGTATGTTTATCAAACTGCTAGCATATAGTTAGTGGCCAATAATATATACCCAAACATATCAATAATAAAAGTAAGATTATACTATACAAAAAAAAAAAAAAAAAAAGATACAAACGTAGTGATCCAGAGGGGCATGTGCACCTGAATGTTTATAGCAGCAATGTCCACAATAGCCAAACTATGGAAAGAACCTAGGTGTCCACCAAAAGATGAATGGATAAAGAAGAAGTGGTATATATATACAATGGAATACTATGCAGCCATCAAAAGAAATGAAATCTTGCATTTTGCGACTACGTGGACGGAACTAGAGGGTATTACGCTTATCAAAATAAGTCAATCGGAGAAAGACAACTATCATATGATCATATGAGAAGTGGAGATGCAACGTGGGGGGTTTGGGGTGTAGGAAAAGAATAAATGAAAGAAGATGGAATCAGGAGGGAGACAAACCAAAAGAGACTCTCAATGTCACAAAACAAACTGAGGGGGGCGGGGGGAGGGGTGTAGGGAGAGGGCAGTGAGGTTATGGACACTGGGGAGGGTATGTGCTATGGTGAGTGCTGTGAAGTGTGTAAACCTGGCGATTCACAGATCTGTACCCCTGTGGCTAATAATACATTATATGTTTATAAAAAATGTAGATAGGAAATAAAAGTTTTGCCCTGGTTTATCATTAAAAAAATCCCTTTTCCCCTTTTTGTCTTTTTTTTTTTTAGCACCTATTCTGATCCTAAGAGTACCTTCCCATCCTTCTTCTCCTCCCTTCCTTCCACAGGGACCTCCTACAGGCCTCCTGCTCCCTCTACTATTTGTTTCAGAAAGACTCTCCATTGCTTTGAAAGGAAAGAATGGTACTTACCTGTGGTGCATTTGCACAAAGGGAAGGAAAGAAAGACTGGGCAAAAAAGAGCCAGTTTTAGTAATTTCTCATATTCCTGGAAATCCCTAGAAACTCCCTCACTAACTAAGGCTCAAGGAAAACTGTTTTTTGGCGTTGTAGCCCCTGTTTACTTTTTCCCCATGTCACAACTTTTTGTTAGCAGAGAAACAGTAAAGTTCTATGCACATTTTTCTTCAAGTACTCAGTATTTTAATTACATAATTAGTTAAAGAAGCCTTGGGGATTCTAATGATTCTCATACATTTTCTGCACAAGAATATTGTTTTATTTCCAAACTGACTTACAAAACTTTTATTTTGGGAAACAAGTTATAAGTTGGGTATGTCCTTGTCTTAGACTAGATTCCCAAGAAACAAGAGCCTGGGATAAGAATTCATGTTGAAATGATTCATTAGGATGTGTTGTCAAGAAAAAAAAACAGGTAGGGACTCGGGAAAGGGAACCAACAAAAAAGAAGAGGGACAAGCAAGGGTGGCATCCCTCACTCAAGATCTGCTCCCAAAGGGACGAAAATCCTCAAGCACTTTAGACTCTCTGGGGCCTCTAAAGAAGTGACTTTTAAGGTCCCTGAGGGAACCCCTCTGACAAAGAGGCCCAAGTTCTAGTTGTTAGGGGTGAAAGTATCTGAGGAACTAGCATGCAAGAAAACTGTAAAGGACTCATGGTGATATTAGTGGAGTACCAACAGTTTAGACTACCTTCCTGCATTACCTACATTTATTAGTGTTTCATACATGTTTGCCCTTATTTGTTGAATGACAAAATAAATAAATGTGTGAATTTGGCTTCATAAAATCTTGGCAAAGAAATAAGGTCTTTTCTCTCTTGTCTCCACTGTGTTCTTAATTTTTAAAACTTCTCTTCTTTTTTCTTCTTTTCCCCCTTATGTTTTTATAAATAATAAAATAAAATAAAATAAAATACAACACTTAACTTAATTGGCTCCATATGGCCAATACTCATTTGATTTTACCTTTGTATTGCTTGGTATGATTCAAGTATTTTATTAAATCCTCATAACAGACTACCTGAGGTCAGTAGCAATGTTATCCCCACTTTTTTTTTTACTTTATTTAAGCTTTATTTAAACATATAATGTAACCCCACCACCCTCACCCAACCCCTCTTCCCCCCACCCCCCTCAGTTTGTTTTATGACATTAAGAGTCTCTTTTGGTTTTTCTCCCTCCCGATCCCATCTTCTTTCATTTTTACTTTTCCTACCACCTTAACTCCCACCCCCGTTGCATCTCCACTTCCTCATATCAGGGAGATCATGTGGTAGTTGTCTTTCTCCAGTTGACTTATTTCGCTAAGCATAATACGCTCTAGTTCCATCCATGTCGTCGCAAATGGTAAGATTTCATTTCTTTTGATGGCTGCATAGTATAGAGCTACCTTATGACCCAGCAATTGCACTACTGGGTATCTATCCTAAAGATACAAACGTAGTGATCCAAAGGGGCACGTGTACCCGAATGTTTATAGCAGCAATGTCCACAATAGCCAAGTTATGGAAAGAACCTAGATGTCCATCAACAGATGAATGGATAAAGAAGATGTGTTATCCCCACTTTTAACTAAGAGTTGTATACAGAATAAATAACAAGGTAATAAGTGAATATAGATCGACTTGACTTTTCCCTCCCTTCCCCTCTACTTTTCACCCTCTCCTTTGTACATGCATGCACACACATACACACACACACAGAGTGATTTCATTTTATTTATTTTTATTTAAATTCAATTAGCCAACGCATAGTACAGAAAGATTTTAATACCCATGTATTTTAATGGAAATTATTGGCAGATCTCAAGTCCCAGTGAGTTCATCAGGGAGGGAGGGAGGCACCTTGGTGAAAATAACAGTGTGCAGCAGAACAGAAAATAAGATGTCACAGCAAACTAAACATCACTTTCAAAACAAACAAAAGAGCCACATGAGTATAGACTTGACCTGGTCATAAGTTGCCAGAACCTTTAGCGGGAGCCAGGTGTCGGTGCTCACCTGAACCCCAAAGAGGCCCAAAGCATGGGACAGGGAAGCTGGGCGTCCCCACTCTGGTCATTCCCCAGGCCTCTCTCTATGGTCCAGTCAACTCAGATATTTGTCCAGAAAGTGAAGATGTTTAGTTTGCCATGACATCTTATTTTCTGTTTCACTGCACAATGCTATTTTCACCGGGCAACCAAGCTCTCTGATAAACTTTGAGAACATCTGAGCCAGCTTGACAGTGAAAAGACTCAGTGCATTCTGAGTTTTATATATTTATTTATTTCACTTTATTCCATGTTTAGTATGACTGAGTAACCAGTTCAATAAAAAAAAAAAAGTGGGGTGGGGAATCAGTATGGATTGTATAATAAGCAGCCTTGCTTTTTGCAGACTGCATCCCAACAGCTCCAATATTCCTTTCAAAGTACAGATTCTTAACACAGATAGATTTAAGGGTGATGGGCATCTGATATCTCATCCCAATTCACCGTGTGTCTCTGAATAGGAAGAGCAAGAATGTACCTCTTCAGATAGTCAGAAGGCACATGCCTCCAAGGACCGCACTAACCAGGCAATGCAGGAGCAACAGAAAAAGCACTCAGTTGAGGGCTCGATCCTCACGGGTGCCAGGACAAAGACATCAAAAATCTGCAACCAGCCTTCTTAAGACCACAGGAGCTAGCGGTATTTCCAGGGATGTGCCAAGAGTCGGAGCAAGCCCACCTCACCCCTCGCTGTCTGTATTTTCACCCCCTGGGTGGGCAGTCCCCATCAGTGTTTCCCACCTTCCATTCTGGTTTTCAGAGGGCTTCTTTTCCACTTCCCATTTCACTTAGGAAAGATTGGATATGAATTCTATCTTATCGCTCAGTCTTGCAGTCTGGGGTCTGAGTAATGTAGAATGAAGGGGGTCTTGAGAGGTCATTGAACATGATTCCTATCCAATGCAGCCATCTTCCTTCCGGAATACATACAATGATGATGGTCTCACTACTTTATTTTGCAGCCTATAAAATTGTTGAACAGTATCTGCATGTGTAGTTTCTAGCTGTGTGATTTTATTTGAATTGTCTTTGTCTTAAATATGTCTTCTCACAGGTTTACCTACTTAATACCTATTAATGACCAACTATTAATATTACCAACTCCAAAATGAAGTGAGCATTTTCTTCTGAGACTTTCAGCAATTCTGTTACAGGCTGAATTGTATTGTCCTGAAATTCATATGTTAAAGCCTTAATCCTTCCTGGTACTTCAGAATGTGACTATATTTGAAGGTAGAGCCTTTAGAGAGGTGATTGAGTTAAAATGAGGCCGTTAGGGTGGTTCCTAATCCAATGTGACTGATGTTCTTATAAGAGGAGGAAAGAGGGGCACCTGGGTGGCTCAGTGCATTAAGCCCCTGCCTTTGGCTCAGGTCATGGTCTCAGGGTCCTGGGATCGAGCCCCACATCAGGCTCTCTGCTCAGCAGGGAGCCTGCTTCCCCCTCCCTCTCTGCCTGCCTCTCTGCCTACTTGTGATCTCTCTCTGTGTGTCAAATAAATAAATAAAATCTTTTAAAAATAATAAAAAAAAGATGAGGAAAGAGCCACCAGAGTGCACACACCAAGAGGAAAGACCATCAGAGGACACATTAAGGAGGTGGCCATCTGTAAGGCAAGGAGAGAAGCTCCAGAAGAAACAAAACCTTCTGACACCTTGATCTTGGACTTCTCATCTCTAGATATCAGCCCCCTTTGTCTAAATGCACATGTGATTACACAGCAACATTACATTTTAATAAATGCCAATCTAAAGGTATGTGTAGGTGAGAGGGGGCACAGGAGGGAGTGGTTAACTCTTCAGGGGTAAGGACAGAGAGAACAGAGAAGCAATGTACTAAATAATCCAAGTATAGAAGAATAACCAAAGTAGGCCAGTGTGCAAGAGGGGGAGGAAATTTCACGTGTTCCTGGATGGAAATAAACCCAGAAAAATTAGGCAGGGCCTGATCAGATGGGCTCCTATGAGCTCCACTCAGGGACTTGGATTTTATTCTGCAGGTAAGAGAGAGCCACAGGAGGATATTCGGCAGGGGAGTGGTTTGCTCAAATTCCCACTGTCACCTGTTCACCTGATCTTTAAGTGCTGCATGAATCCTTCACCCTCTAGCATGGGGAGCCAGGGCATACTCCCACAACCATCCTCCTTCTTTTGCCCTCTTTTAAAAATTATCTCACAGTCACTGTGAACAACGTATGCAATGCAGTGGGTTATAGAGATAAACATGGAAGAGGTTTGCAATGCAGTGGGTTATAGAGATAAACATGGAAGAGGTCTCTCATGCCTCACTCTCTTTCAGAGGCCAGTTGCTGAGCATCTTTCCATTCCCCTTCATGTGTACCTACACATAAATATGCGTCTATCTCTACAAGCCTTTTGAATGCCTAAATGAAATCATACCATGCGATCTGCTTTTTCACATGCAGTAGTCTGAGACCTTTCCACAACAGTTCTTATAGAGTTCCTCTTTTTGTCATCAGCATACCATTCCATGCTAGAGCTCATATGGCTTCTTCTCTGTGCATGCGGATCCCTGGTGTCTCCTCCTCTTCTTACAAGGACATGAATCCTATGAGACCAAGGCCATACTTGTGGCCTCAAGTACTCTTTAATGTCCTATCTCCAAATCTAGTCACATGGGAGTTAGGCTTCAATGTATGAATTTGGGGGGATACTGTTCAGTTCATAACACATGTTCTTTTGTAAGTTTCCTCAGTGCTGGGCTGTACCTATGAGCAGAAGACCTGCACTCACTCAGAGAAACTGACGGTCCTCTCTCTTGTCCCAGGCCTCAGAGCTCGGGAACACTCTGGGGCTGCCCTCTCCTTGCAAAGCTCTAATCCTTATTTGCTGCCTATATGTCTTACTATGCTCACCCCAAATAGGCTTACAACTCACTCTGAGAATCCCACGGAGACTCTTCAGTTTAAAACAAACAGGATAAGAAGTTATTGTGGGATCTTATTAACAGAAAGGTCCTCAATTCCCAAGCTGAATCTTAGTAATCCAATTCTGGTGATCCAAATCTCTTTTATTTTCTTGCTTATTTACTTCAAATCTTCTTACTTTTTTGTCTTTTCAGAATTATGTTCCTGAAAAGGAGCATTTTGTGAATCAATAATCACTCTTGGAGAACTTGGATATAATTCCTCCAGAAATGAATTGGGTTGGTTTATTTGGTCCTTGGCAGTGAAAAGCTTAAACAGATACACATTTTTGTATTAGGTTTCAGGTTATTTTACGTATTTGACTAACTCTAGGAATACATATTTGAGAAATATTTGCCTACTTATGTAGGTAAACATAAAACACTCAAAGTAGCAAGTAGCAAGTCACTTAACATAAGATGGGCAAATGATAATGCAAGCAAGAACAGTTTCCAGTGACACTTTGACTGGAAACTGTTCTGTTTCCATCCAAATGCCCACCTGGTCCAACACGCAGCTCTGAGAAGAAGGCATTTCAGGAACACACAGGAGGGGCTGAACTGGAGGAGAGTCATTCTCCTGGGATTTGCAGGATTTCAGAAGCAACAATAAATAGGATAGGAAAATTCACAGAGGAATTGAGAATCCCCTGCAATTACTACCTCAGCCCTGAGACCAAGAATCCACTCATCTCATCGGCATTGAACATGACGAGACAGACAACAGAAGACGCAGGTAGGTTCAAGGCTGCAGCTGAGGCGAAACTGGGAAAAAGGGTAGAAACGGAAACTCTTCCCCTGTCACAGAGAGGGAGAGAAAAGTGTGATGGGGACTGGGGGATGGTCATCACACCCAAGAACCTAGTAATGGCATTAGCGCCGGTATTTCAGTATACAACGGATGTGAGTGGGCCCATGGTCAGGTTGACTCTTTAGGAAGGGGCGTCTAGTTCATTTCATGCTGTGTTCTCAGGCCTTCTTGAATTTTTAGTAAGAATTTCTACATCATAAGGGCCCTTCCAAAAGTTGCTGAAGAGAGGGATTTGATGGAAGGTGGGGTGAGGGGGCGGCACTTAACTATTGCAATGAAACCTGGAGTTCAGAACACAAATATTAGGTATGGAACCACCCATACTCTTTCTTTCCTCCTCCCTATTCCTCTGTCCCCTCTCCTTCCCCAGATGTATGTCCCACTCAGGAAATTCTTATGAGCACAGGCACTGAACTAGTCAGGGGGGTACCAAACATATCTTCCCTGCGGACCTGGGCTCGCTGAGTTTGCCGCCTGCAGACTGCATCCCAGCCCAGGTGCTGTCACAGAGCAGAGGGCTCGGGCCCAGAGGGTAGGTAATTATCCCAGCCAGAGAAGGAGAGGGGAGGGTTATAAGGCTGCTTCACAGAGGAGAAATTATATGTTCAGCCCAAAGCCTGTTTGATTCAAAAGGTAAATCAGAGTTACCTGAGGTAACTCGAAGCAAAGCGCTCCTGGAAAGACACCTCCCGCTTCTCAGATGTCAAATGATCCTATTTCAGATTTATCAAAGCAGGGAGGATTAGCAGAGCCATACACCCTTCAGTTCTGCTCCCACCTTCTCTCCACTTCTTTGTTTGTCTAAATAGTTGTTTTAGTGAGTGAGAAGAAAGAATGGGAGGTAATTAGTGTTTCTTGTAATATTCCATGTTAAGTTTTGTAATCCTTCTGTCAGGTTTATTTTCATGTTAAGCAAAGGAAGTCCCGCTGGAATATCATAATCTCTTCTTAGTGTTAACAGAAAGCGGTGGTGTTTAAATTAATAAAGAATTTTTCAAGGAAACTAAAGCTTTCCTTGAGAGTGTCAGTTTAAAGAGCATGTCATTCTTCAGAGCTTGCCTTGCCCCACAGTGTTGAAGGCTGAAGATAAGAACCTTTCTAAGAAGCTGGGGTTTTAGGGGTAGGGGTTTTAGGTTTAAACTGTATCACTGGCAGACATACCCTGGCATTCTGCACCCACAGGGCCTGACACCCCTGTCCCATTCTGCCCCTAACCTCTGCCTCCTGGGCCACTGTCATAGCCTCCTGACTTGACCCCCACCTCCTGCATTGCCTGTGGCTACCAGCCCTACTGAGTGCATCACTGGCTCCAAAGCCCCCCAAACCCTCAACCTAGATAACTAACATCCAGGTGTTGTTTCCACTAGAATGTCTATTCTGACACCTACCCTGAAATGAGATTCCCTGCCCTCCTCCATCCCCACCCTTTAGCTCACAGTACGAGGAAGACTGGCATCCAGACTCTTCCCCACTGTCATGTCTAGTAGTATCTCTTTCCACAAAAGCACTGGCATCCAGTGGCCAAGGCCTAGAGGCCCAGCTTCTGCTCTACCTTTATCAATGCCTTTTCCTGACAAAGATAGTGTCTCTCTCTCTCTCTCTCTCTCCAAAAAACTAATGTGCTAACTGTGAATATAACATACTCAACACATGGTGTGTACTTCTGTGTTTTCTCATGAGCTCTCCAAGAGTGGTCATTTGTTGCTATGTTTCAGAAAACCATTGCAGAGCCTGACATATGATAGGTCCTTAACAAATATATTCTGAGTCAACATGTCTTATTTTTCATGGGTCATTGCAAGTTTCTTGAGGTCAAAGTTTGCATCTGATTCATTTGACACTCCCCCAAAAGTCTTACATGCAGATTTACCCACAGATGGTCAATAAATACTAAATGAGTGACAAGCAATAAGTCAGTCTAGCCATTTCAAACAAAAGGTCACTTCTTACAGAGAAATGAGTGGAAAGTGAAGTGGAAAATTAGTCAGTAATATTTTTGTTAAAGCAAACAAGCAAAAAAAAAAAAAAAAAAAGAATTGCAAAGGAGGTGACAGAAGCACGACCAGCTGCTGAACCTACCCAGCAGGATGGAGGGATGTGGCTGAGAGGCTGTATATATCCCGGGCTCTGAATCAGCACAAGGTTCTACAGTCAAATGCTCTACGCCTGAGCTATACCCTCTCAGCACAAGGTTCTGAACCTGGGTCTAGCACATCTCTCAGTGTTGGGAGCCTCTCCTCCTGAATGGAACCGGGAGCTCAAGGCCAGCAGTGTGGTTTATAAAGACACTTAAAAAGAGAGTGCCTGGAGTGCCTGGGTGGTTCAGTCTGTTAAGTGTCCAACTCTTGTTTTCAGCTCGGGTCTTGATATCAGAGTGGTGAATTCAGCTCCAGATGAATGGAGCCAGCATGGAGACTATTTGAAAAAAAAAAAAAAGAAAAGGAAAAAAAAAGATCCATGGCCTGAGGATCTGTTGGTCTGTCCTGTGTCAGTATATGGAGCCTCATGGTGGCTGTGAGCAGCTCCTTAAACCCTTCTCTGAGCCCTGCCTTGGCCTTAGCCACCCCACTCTGCTCCACTGTCTCTAGGACTTTGCCCTGACTCTCTGAGAACCTTCCTTAAATCTCAGGGAGGTAAGAACTAGCTCTCAGAAGAGCTTTCTGAAAAGGGCTTGTTAGGTCTTTAGGAGTTTTCTTCTACCAGGTTCCCATATGCCTGGTCTCTGGGCTATCCAGTCCTGCACTTCTCCTTACTGAATCCAGAAGGTAGCCCCCTACTGAAAACCTTCAGTGACTCTCCAGTGTTCCTGGGATAAAGTTCTAATTCAAGCTATCCCTGAGCTGGTTCCTATCTCATCTTGCCATTCTGCTTCTTGGTTATCTACACATCGACAATCCTAGACTCATAAAGTTCCTTGAATGCATCATGTTCTCTCTTATCTCTTTTGCACATGCTGTTCCTTTTGCCTGGAACACTCTTCCTCTACTCTTCACATGTCTTCTCAGGTCTCAGCCTCCCTTGACCAATCTTCCCTGGCAAGGTGAGATCATCTTGCTGCATGATTCTATACATCCCCTTCACCCAGTGGAGCCCAATGAGTGTTAATACTAGTTTAAGAGAGCACCATAAGATCTCTAAGGGCAGAGACCACATCTGTCTACATCACTTTGGTATCCCAGATGCCTAGCACTGTGCCTGACACAGAGTAAGTGCTCACTCAATAGTCACTGAAAAGATAAATGGAAGAGTGCCCTTCCCTGTCCCAGATCCTACAGTGCCTTCAGGGCCAAGTTCTTCTTGAATTCTTTTGTTGGATAAGAATCCCTGGGGACTTCTGATTTAGAGTCTTTTCCTTGAGGGCTGCACTATGTTTTAAGAAAAAGCCTATTCCCAGCTGCACAGTTTAGGTACATAAAATTTGCGTATTGCAATAAATACTTGGCCTCATGAATTTCTAGCCTGTTAAATAACAGAACTTAAAATGCTAGGTAAGCATGTAAAAGAAGATAGCATCGTAAATACCAGAAAATTACAGGCTGGTGATTTTTTTTTCCTTTGATCTTGTAACTTTTTCCCAGATGAAAGAGTGATTGCCTCAGAGAGTCTTGGGTAGAGCTTTTCCTTGCCTTGCTTGTTGCTAATCAGTTTGGGGGAAGGAGATAAGCACCCACTGTGGTAGATACCAACTAGAGTGGTGGCTTCTCCATTCACAACAAGCCTCCCTTTTCTAGGAATGGCTGCAAACAAAAGGGTAGACATAACGACTACATTCATGCCATGTGAGGAAGATTGGTTAAAGGATTCACTGCGACCCAAGGAGGGCCAACTGGAATTCCTTCTGGAATCTGAATCTTGAACAGTTTTACATACCCAGTGGCTGAAGAATCAGAGTTGAGTTAACATAATGGTAGCTCCTAGATACATGGTTCACAGATCCTACTGCTGACATCATCTGAAGCTCTTGCCCTCCCTGAGATCTGAATTCATTCTTTCCTTGATCCTGTGAGCCACCCCAGAGTCTTTTCAATACATTATCTTTCTGTACACATTAATATATCCATAAAGTCATCGACCTATTCCAGGCTATAGCTATTATTTTATTGCTCAAACATCCTCTCTCTTTCTGAAGGAATCTGAGTCCCAGCCTGACCTAGAGATGGGTAGAGCTTAGCTGGATTGGTCAGTGGCCATCTGTCACACAAGATTTCCTGACACCTGGGCAAGATGGGGAAGCCTTAGAGACTTCAGGTCTCCAGAGCTCAATGGTAAGTCTTGTTCTCCTAGAGAAAGAGCATTTGCCTTGCCTTTCTGACAACTGGTTGGTTCTAAAAGTAGAGCAAACAATGAATGTAATTGCTGTTTTGAGTTTGCTAATCAGCATAAGAGAAAAAATTCACCAGTGGCTAGGATTTGTCAGTGTCCCATCTTGTCAATCCCATGAACCAAAGCGGTGCCCTAGACTTTAGGAAATTAAATATCCGAATGTTCTAAGGAAAGATAGCCATGACGGTAGAGTTATGCCTTGCAAGGAAATACAACTCAAGAGGCCTTTAAAAATGTCATTCTAACTATAAAATCACAAATAACTACAAAGAGAAAGAAAAGATAACAGTGTGGTTTCAGAGGGAACTCCCTGATAAGCTCAGATTTTAAATATGAAAGAACGTGGTCCCCACCCTCAAGGACATCACAGCCTGTTGGAGAAGATAAAACTTTTAATCTAATAATTCAAACCCAATGGAGAAAGTACTGAGAACCCTGAGATGGGGACAAAGCCACAGCTACTGGGAGTGGGAGGTAACAGCAGCCACTTCCAGCTAGGGGGATAGTATCTTGTCCTGGTCACTATTTGTTTCATATAGACTAGACTGGGCTCCTCACCACATTCTTCTTTTATTATCTCATGTTTGGGGGCATGTACATAGTAAATGCTCATTTAAATATCCTATTCCCAAGTAGCTGACCCACCATCACACCGGAGATTGTTAGCCTTAGTAGAGCCTCAAGTAACCACCATTTATTTAGCACCTGATAATGAAAGGCACCTGTGGGCATTACCTCATTCCATCCTTACACTATGTCTAGGGTAAGGTGTATTCTTCCCATTTTATAGATGAGAGAGAACTATCCTTTGGAAGAGATTCAAAGCCAAACACAGAAGTCTTTCCATTCCACTCTCTGCTTCTTGGGAGATACCGCAGAGTAGCGAGTCCAATACCTCATCTTACCCACAGCCAGGAAAACAGAATCTTCCAGAGGACTGATTCAAGTGAGTCTTCAATACACAGAGGCAGAGGGGAGCCCCCAGTGCTGGACTACAGCTGCCTCCTCTGATGAAAAGAGGCATTACTGACATAGTAGTTTGGGGCACCAGGGTGGCTCAGTCGGCTAAGCATCCATCCGTTTCTTGATTTCAGCTCTGGTCATGATCTCAGGGTCTTGGGACTGAGCCCTGAGTTTGGCTCTGTGCTCAGAGCAGAGTCTGCTTGACACTCTCCTTATGCTCCTCCCCTCCACTCATGTTCTCTCTCTCTCTCTCCTTCTCTCTCAAATAAATAAATAAATAAATAAATAAAATCTTTTTTTTTTTTTAAAGAAATACTAGTTTGAAAGCTCAGTCTATAACTGATGAAACTGAGGCAAGCCTGCCTCCAGCCAGGCTTCTGGTTTACTGGGCTCTCAACCTCCCCACCACAACAGACCGTTACTGTGCCCTCATATGTTGTCTTTACCACTTTTGTCATTAGATTTCATCCATCATCGGGGACTGTTTTTGTTATGTTAGACTTTTTCTTTAAGATTTTATTTATTTATTTGCCTTAGAGAAAGAGATAGAGCACAAGCAGGGAGAGTGGCAGGGAGAGGGAGAACCAGGCTCTCCACTGAGCAAGGAGCCCGATGTGGGGCTCCATCCCAGGACCCTGTGATCATGATCTGAGCCAAAGGCAGACACCCAACCAAGTCACCCGGCGCCCCCACATTAGACTTGTAAGTCCTTGAGATCAGCAACTCTAACAGAGTACGTGCTCAATATATGTGTGTTGAATAGGAATCTTGCTATTTGAAAAAGAATTCATTTTGTAAATCTTCTTCTAAATGCTATAGGAAACATATTAGGATCTCACTATTTGCTCTAACCCCAACTTGGAAGAAACTAGAATCTATTTCTTTCTTTGAGTTTTACATTGGTCTTCTAAAGTAGTGCATTACCCAAAAGCTTTCTCATCAACTTGATATGAGATTCTTTCCATAAAGACAGAAAGCATAAAAACTCAGAATAAAAGGCTTAGAAAATCAGGAACTGATAAATGGTTATGCAAAATGTGGTATATCCAGACAATAGAACATTATTTGTCCACAAGAAGGAATGAAGTACTGATTGATGCTACGACATGGATGAACCTTGAAAACCTTATGCTAAGTAAAAAAGTCTGACACAAAAGGCCACATATTCTGTGATTCCTTTTATATTAAATGTCTAGAATTGGCAAGTCTACAGAGACAGAAAGCAGATCAGTGGTTGCCTTGGGTTGGGGGTACAGGGTGGGCCATAGCTAAAGAGAACATGGTTGCTTTCAGGGATGGTGAAAATGTTCTAAAATTTATTGAAGTGATAGGTGCACAACTCTATGAATATATTAAAAGCCATGGAATTATATACTTGGAGTAAATTGTAATGTATGTGCATTCTTTCTCAATAAAGCTGTTACCAAAAATCTAAATCTACAAAAAATAAAAATCGTAGACTTATTTTATTTCCTTTGTTAGCTTTGCCCCTCAGACTGAGCTTTGATAGGGGGAGCTTGGGAAAAAAAAAGTCCTCTTCAATTCTTCAACCCTAATTTGGGGCAGGAAGTTTTGCCTTTATTTTGCTCTGTTTAGTAACACAAAGAATTTTCTGTCTTCACCTGGAGAGATGGGTAGCAAGGCAGACTGCATCATTTAGGAGGTGCTAGGATCCTTAATGAAAGACCAGATTACCACTAGCCACCAGGAGGGATTGAAAGGGCCCCTGGTTAAACCCAAGATAGAACAGACTAGAGAGATGAAAAATTGGGAGATCAAATCTGCAATCCACAAGCCTTGAAAACACCCAAAGTTAATCTCACCACTGTGGCATTCCTTGTTACTTCTTTCTTTGTTAAAGGAGACTTTCTTTCATGTGGTGTTAACTTAAAACACGGCTAACAAAATAATTGCCACTTCTGTATTTAAATTTTTTTGTCCTAGACTACAAAAGACAGCTGAGTTTCCCCTCACATCATAAATCTTGGGCTTGTTATTGATTAATTCCTCCAGCTCTATGTGCATGTGTGTGAAAGAGAAACAGAGAGAAAGGAAAAGAGAGAGTCCGGGCACACATGAGCATATGTTTTAAACAGCTCACACATATTTCAGTAATTCTGCCAACTTGCTGGAGGCACTCTGTTAGGTGGTTCTAGAAATCAGGTGCCAAAGGTTTCCCTGATACTTGTTGGGCATCAGCTTTCAAGCAAGGAGGGGTGAGGTGGTGAGATTCAAGCAACTGGAATAATAAAGCTTTGAGCTGGGAAGGCGGCTCACAGAGGTGATGCATAATTCATCAGGCAAATTAATCAAGTCCCCCTTTCCTATGCCCATTGCAATTACTGGGAACACGCAGAGTCATCAGCTTCTCGTCCTCCCTCCGCCCCTTTCCTGGCCCTAGCAGCGCTCCAGGAAGCCGCAGGCTTGAGTCCTGGCCGCTGAGGCCCTGCATCTGGGCAGAACAGGACCTGGAAACGTAGGTCCCTCTGACTCTGCTGGGCCAGGTTTTCTCTGACTGTCATGGAACTGGGGGAAGCACACGCAGGGGTTTGGTGTGCAGTAGAGCAGAGAGTGGGGACAATTAGTTTTCTTCATGCTTGGCTGAGCCTTAGTGTAGGGACCGTCAGGCTTAGAGGGTGAGGCAGATCGCAGATAATAGAAGCTTCATTTCCAACTGACCCTCCAAGCGTTCCGCCAGGCCCAGGAGGAAGGAACAATGCTGACCACCTCCAGAAACGGCTGAATGCGGAAGGCTCCAACGAAACAGGGAGGGAAAAACAAAAGCAATAGACAGGGTCTCACCTTGAAATGGTTTCTATAGTCCCCACCACAAGAGAGAAGAAAAAGAAAAAGGCTCCACTGAGGACAGAAAATAAAGTCTGGAAATGAAACAAATTTCTCACACAGGCAAAAAGCTGACACACACACATACACACTTTCACACACACCGACCATTGTGTGGCCAAGTTCCTTCTGGCCCAGAGATGTGTCTGAGAAGAAGAAAACAAAATTGCCTCAGCTGGATCCCTCACTACATGGCCTTATAGCTGTGGTATAGGTCACCATAAAGGACCCATGACATGAGTGACTTAAGATTAATGCCAGGCACCCATGGAAGAAAACAAAAAAGTTTTCCGCACAGAGGAAGAAATGAAGCACACCTATCTTTCGTGCTTATCATCTTCTCTTTACATTATCTGTTACTGTGTAATAAACTGCCCCAGACCTTCTAGCTGAAAACATTTTATTATGTACATTTCATAGATCTGGGGTCTGCATTTCAGGCAGGGTGCAGTAGGTGATTCATGGGTCCATGTAGTATCAGTTGAGGGCACCTGATGGTAGTCCACTGACACCTAAGCTGCTCTGAAAATTCCAGGATGGCTTAACTTATTGATCTCATGCCTAGGAAGGGATGCCTGGAAGATTGAGCTTGGCTGGAACTGATGACCAGAGCGCCCACCGTAGCCTCTCCAGTATGGCAGCTCCCAGAGAGAGTGTTCCTGGAGATAGAAAGCGGAAGTTGCCACCTTCTTTCTCAAGGCTTGGGTCTAGAAGCTGGCATGGCATCACTTACACTGTTTTCTGTTGGTCAAAACAGTCACAGACCTTCCAGAGGAGGGGTCATAGACCTCACCACTCAATTTGTGAATACTCAGTCATCTGTAATCTGCTACATGTTTCTTCATTGTGGAAAAGCAGAAAGAGAAAAAAGGTTACAAATGGCTCCCAGCATGGTAAGTGGCATTTGGGAACATTAAAAGAAGCAAAGGGAATCACTCTTATATTTATTGCCCAATACCTCAGGTCAAAAGTTTCTGGAAGGGCAGAACTGGGTATAGCTCTGACAAGATACAGTATGTGCATGGCATAGGAGAGACCCTCAAACAAATTTCCCAAATCTTCAATTCGACTGTTTTTCCTCCTTTTCTGAACTTGCTTTAGACTCATGGCCAGTTTGCCCTAATTTTGCATCTAAATGATCATTGTTTTTCAATGGCTACAGATGTTAATTATTCATATCTTCAGTGAATAAATGAATGAACAAATCTAATGAGGCTTCTTGAGTGCAGAAATTCATCTCAAACTTTTTCTTTGTAATCATCAAGAGTTGTGTGGTGCATGATGAGTACACATGTTGGCTTTATTGTTTTTGTGTTTCTTTTTCTTCAGTTAATTCTGAATCCTCCATCTGAAGTTATTGGAGGGAACAAGGTAGCTTGTGCTCTGTAGCCTTGTTTTGTCCATTCATTCCTTGTGGATGTTTTCCTTCCATTTCCCAGGATGGTGCTATGGTCTGAATGTTTTTGTCCACTCACAGTTCACATGTTGAAATACTAATCGTCCTCCTCTCCCCCCCAACATAGGGATGATACTAGGAGGTGGGTCTTTGGAAAGTGATTAGGTCATGAGGATGGAGCCCTTGTAAATGGGATTAGTAGCCTTATAAAAGAGATCCCAGGGGCACCTGGGTGGCTCAGTTGGTTAAGCCTCTGCCTTCCGCTCAGGTCGTGATCTCAGGGTCCTGGGATGGAGCCTCGCATTAGACTCTCTGCTCAGCAGGGAGCCTGCTTCCCCCTCTCTCTCTCTCTGCCTACTTGTGATCTCTCTGTCAAATAAATAAATAAATAAATCTCGAAAAAACATAAAATAAAAAAGATCCCAGAGACCCCACCACCACCCTTCTTGCTCCTTTCACTACATGAAGACACAGCAAAAAGGTTTTTTTTAAAGATTTTATTTATTTATTTGACAGAGATCACAAGTAGGTAGAGAGGCAGGCAGAGAGGAAGGGAAGCAGGCTCCCCACTGAGCAGAGAGCCTAATTTGGGGCTCCATCCCAGGAACCTGAGATCATGACCTGAGCTGAAGGCAGAAGCTTTAACCCACTGAGCCACCCAGGTACCCCAATTTTTATCATTTTTAAGTCACCCAGTCTATGGTATTTTGTCACAACAGCCCAAATGGACCAAGACAAATGGTTTTCTCTCCTTTCTCTGTTTTACACTGAAAGGAAAGAGTTCAATATCTGCTATTTATAAGACTTGGTTTCATGGGAACCATGGGGGTTTCTAGGCCTCATTCAGTTGTGGGAGGCTGGGCAGGGACTCTGACAATACAGCCACAAGGGGAGTGACTAGCAGTGGAACTGGGAAATTCACCCCTTTTGTTAGTGCTTTGCATCTGTCAAATGCCAGTTCAGACTTCCATCAACAAGCATATTTAAAAGGATATGTGTTAGGGAAATTTGTTATCCATGCAATTTCAATGAGAGCCAATTCTATTAACTCCTCCAAAGCCCACGCATTACGGCTGGGCTTTCAGGAGCGAGCCTTGAATAAACTTTTCAGTGATTTCACAACACTTCCATTATGGCTGTTGCATTATGAAGCAGATGAACATTTTCTTGAACAATTAGACGGGGTTGTGTAGAATAAAGAGTGAGGTTTGCCTGAGATCATGGAAACCTATCTGCTTAGGTGATTCATTTTCTTCCAACAAGGCAGCCCATAATAAGCTTTTCTTCTGGAGCCTTGTCTTGCTTCCCATTTCAATTAGTGACAATGACTGGAGAATGAAGAGAATGTCTTCTTCATGTCCTTGTGCTGCAAACAAGGCTGGCCAATGAAGAATAATGAGGGAAGGAAGGGGAAGCAGGGTAGGGGCAGTGACACAGCTGCAAGAGAATCCAGCCTGCTTCCCCAGAGAGATGCCAGCAGTGAAGGGGTAGGGTCTGGAGGAATCAGGGGGCAGAGCTAAGATGGAGAACAAAGACTTTAGCTTGGGTGCAATTCAGCAGGAACCAGGGCAGGCAGGGTGGCCGATAGAGCATGATACTAAGCATCACTCCATGACTGAGGCAGTTCTTATCCTCAGGTGTTACAGCCCCTGAAATTTTGGGGCATATTGAACTGTCACTTTCTACAAATCATTCGTATGTGTATATGTTCTGCCACAGTTCTGCCGTGTTGCTATTTTGCATACAGTATCATTGTTTCCTGCTAGCAGGCATGTCAATTGGTCGACCATTCTTTTAGAGGCGATGTGAAGATGAGAGAAGTCCAATATCACAAATTCATTCATTCATTTATTCATTTTCTCACTGAATGAACACTTGCTAGGCATTTGCTGCATACACTGACTTCCAGGCATCCCAACCACTGGGCCATGCACTAGAGAGGCAAGCTTTTTCCCTTTTTGTGTCTGGTTTCTCCTCCGTCACATTTCTCTTGTCCCCTATTTCTACATACAGTTCATCTTTGGCAAACATTAGCAGCTTGCCTCTCCATTCCAGATCCTGTTTTAGGCACCTGCAATACAACAGTGACCAGAATGCAGCTCTGTGTGAGTTTTCTAGGGCCACTGTAACAGAGTGTCACAGGCTGGGTGGCTTAAAATGGAAGTTTATTTTCTCACAGGTCTAGAGACTGAGAAGCCTGAAATCAAGGTGTCAGCAGTGCCATGCTTTCTTCAAAGACTTTGGGGAGGGAAGGCAAGGATTGGTCCTTGCCTCTTCCTAATTTCTGTGGTTTGCCAGCAATCTGTGCTGTTCCTTGACTTGTGAATGCATCTCCCCAGTGTCTGCCTTTGTCATCACAGGGCATTCTCCCTATGTCTCTTCAAATCATCATTCCTCTGTGTGTGTCTATGTGTCTTCTAAGGATACCAGTAGAATTGATTAAGGGCCCACCCTACTCCAGTACAGCTTCATCTTAACTACATCTGCAATGACCCTATTTCCAAATAAGGTCACATTCTGAGGTCCCAGGAAGGACATGGAATTGGGGGTGAGGAGACAGAAACTATTCTACCTGGTATACTGCTCTTCTGGAGCTCAGAGTATGAAAGGGAAGAAACACAAGTAAAAAGTAATCACAGCCTTGAGTGATTGGTGACATGAGAAACATTTGCACAAAGCCCAAAGGGGACCCAAATAAGTGAGACATCAGCTCTGGAAGTTGATATGAAGGTAAAGAAGAAAGAGATAGAGATGGCCAGCAGCTTGTTCCCAACCAGCTGCCTGTCACTCCTGTAGATCTTGAGGGAGCAACACAAGAGACACAATTGTTGGGTTTGTTTGTTTGTTTGTTTGTTTTTGTGGAAAGCCAAACCTGTGAGCTGGGTCAGACTGCTGGCAACCTGTCATGCCGCCTTTGTGCCTGGGCCCAAGCCAGCCAGATGTCCTCCTCTGTTTCTTCCTCCCAGTACACTCCCAGAAGAAGAACCCCTCGCAACAAGAAGCAAAACAGGGAACAGGCAATGGAGAGAGTTTCTCGTCAAGTCCCATCCACTGCAGAGCTTCACAGAGATGAAAACCAAAGCCAACACACCACACAGCAACTTGAGGTCTTAGCCTCTTCTTAATCCCCAGCCCTCAGCATCATGCACCCTTGGTCCCAGCTTCTCCCTGTGCTCCTCTTCCTCCTCTAGGGTATGAAGAAGATGGCAAGAGCCATAGAGTTTCCCTAAACATCAACAAGAGAAATCAAGAAAAGGAGCAGTTTGAGTTGAGTTCTTCTATAAAATGAGAAGAAGGGTGAAGGTCAGGCTGGGAGAACTTAATACACAAAGTCAGAGTTGTGGCATCACTGCTACCATGATCACTAGCATGCCAAAATGCACACATTCCCATAGAGTGATTTTTGGCTGCGAAAGTCTTCTCAGGTGGAAAGGTGCTTTTGGATCTGACTCAAGCCACCCCACTGTCTTCAGTACCCTGTGTCACATGGGCAAAGCCTGGACTACTTGAAAAGTCCTTTGAAAAAGGATGCTTTATACCTGACTTGGGAACTGTTCTGATGTATCCAAAATGACAAAATGTTTTTAAAAAGCTAAATCCTATATAAGAACTTGCACCTAAATGTTTATAGGTCTTAGAATCATTCAGAGTGGTATGAGCATGACAAAATATTGTTTAGTGTTGGTGATCAGGATTGACCTAGTCGGGTTGTATACACAGTGTTCATTAAAGTGCCAAGTGTGGCACGTCAGATGTTGAGGCAATGGCTGCACTCTCTGCAGGGCCAAAGGTGGGCCTGTTCCCACTCCCTTGTTCTGGGGATATGGTCTAAAATGTGTAAGGTACAAATACATCACACCAAGGACAAAAGCAAGCCTGGGCTTGTCGCAAAAGATAGACTGATTACAAGATCTAACCTGGAAGTACATCTCTGATATACTACCATCCAAGAGAGTCTGACTTGATCTCACCTTGAGCCATATTAGAAAAAGGCCCTTCCTATACTTCACACTGTAGAAAGGTAGAACAACTTAACACCCCTTAGAAAAAACTATAATACTTATTCCACCCCTGCCCATGGGGTTAAGAAGGCTGGGACATCTGAGTTAACACCATCGTATGTCCTATACCAGCATCTTGGCCCCACAAGAGATGTCCACCTCTCAGGCACTTCCACCCAGGACATCATGACTAACTGGGCTATTTTATGGACTTCTCAGAGTCCTCTATGAAAAGTGGTACCTGCTCCTCTAGAAACACAGCTCTTTTCACTTCCCATAGGTATCCTCACCCTCTTTTGGTGATACTAATTTTTCCTGATACAGATGTTCCATCCAGATCCCCTAGACCCAAATGTTACTGCCTATGGATTTAAATTCACAGAGGCAGCTTGCTGTCTAAAATGAGGTATTAGGTACTCCACCTCAATACAGACTTCATTGTTCCTTACTCTACCTAAAGAGTCGTCATCACCTCTTCCTACTCATAATCACTGCCTTCTTGCCAGGGGAATGTTGGAGCCCCTTGGGTCCTTTTGGAGATCTGCTTGTTGCCTTTTGTCCTTTGTGTGACTGTCCAGGTACTAGCACTGAGTGGGATCCCCACCAAGTGGGGGATAGGATGAGTGCTAACACAACACTGAGACAGACTGACCCTAGTCTCCAAGATCATTCCATAACTTGACAGGGTCCTGAGAGGTGCACTTTAAATGCAAGGTCTCCAAATGTATTCAACTCTCCAATCTGAAGGGAAGCCCATATCTGGCTTGCATGTCCTGGAATCACACAGGGTCTCAGGGAGTTTTTGTCTCACTGTGTTATGCCAAGATGCCTCAGGAGCCCACCTATAATAGGTCCCTGGAGAAAACTCCTCAGTTGAGCAATCTGAGATGAGACTGTACTTTCTGTCCCTTTGTCTGTAGCAAAATAGTACACAGAGGCCAACAAGCCACCTGGCTCTGGTCTGAAAAGCAAGAATTACAAGTGAGGCGAGCAAGATATAATTCCTACTTGGGACCCACATATTGCCTCCATTAGATTACCTATTTCTTTGGAATGATAGAGAATAATCATAGACAATTTGATCTTCACTAATTAAAGCACTTTCCATAATAACCAAGTTCCTAAGTCTTTCCTTTGATTGGAATGAATCTGCTCAGAGAAGAATTGTTTTCCTTATATCTATGCAATAATAGATACTTCTTCATCTTCAATAGGATATACTTGGGATTCATGACAAAAGTGGTTTGTCACCACAAATCTGAGGTTTTGACTCTTAGGTTGAATATACAGTAAGCTGATGCATACTAGTTGTTGTCCTTCATTGGTTTGAGTGTTCAATCCCTCTCTGGTCTTCTTCCTCCCTCTCTACCTGTCTCTTGCTCCTATCTTTGATAGTAGGTTTCTATCACACATAGATTGAGTAGGGGTATCCTAATTCCTCTGAATGTTCCTTGGCCCACAGGGATGGACCCACATTTATGTATAACTTCTTCTGCTTCCCCTATGCCTGAGGTCACCATGCGTCACTCAGTACCAGGACAACAATGCCTACACCTCCACCCACACCCACTCCTCGGGATGCAAACTGGGACGGAATGTGCTTAGCAGTTAACTCCTTTTCTCAGGCAGGAGCAGCTGAAGGTCTTGTGTTGGGGAGGAATTGAGGAGGACAGGTAGAAAGGAAGCAACAGCCTGTGGCCATTTCAGAGTTACCCTCTTCCACAGATGTCCACTTCCACCATTTTTGCGCAATGCTGACTCACTGAAAAATACTGCTTTTTATTAAGCCCCTATGTATTGCCCCCCAGTGTTTTCTATGATTGAAAAACTGGGATCCTACTTACCCAGTTATGGTGGAGCTCTTCTTCAACAATTTGGTAGCCTCTGGCTCTGCAATGCAGATAATACTGCTCCAGAAATTCATCACTGTCAGGGAATTTTGCAGCAGAACCCTTACGATTTTCCCCTCCACGGCTCTCGACCTCTTGAAATCTTCCTACTAAAACTTCTTCTCATAAGCCTCCACCCCTACCTGGAGTTAAGACCACAGATGTAGAGTTATTTGTTTTATAACTATTATGGAAGAATCTTTGGAAGTGGTGAAGCGTGTTGTCCAGCCCCCTTCCCAGGCCAATTCCCAGGCTCTTGAGTTTCCCGAATGTCACTTCCTCCAGCAGCTAAGGCCCTGCTGATAAAGAATGTGGAATTCATTGTCCACTAGACCTCCCATAATGCTGCCCTGCAGCATGCAATTTATTGCTGATAAGTGAGGAGCTGTTATCAGTCCACACTCAAAAATGCTACTCCATACTTACTTCTTAATGTATTCTTGATAGCCCACTTCAGCTCTAGGAATGGCAGATGTGAACGGGGAAATGAATGGGGTAGTCAGCCTCAGTGCCAGAAAGAATGCAGGAGGTTTCTGCTCTCTGGGGTTCTCCTGGCACAGCCTTCCACTCTCACCCACCCACCAAACTTCCAAATCAGTTTATGTGTGATAAGAAAGGCGTTTGGGGTCAGACAAGGGTGAGCAGGGATTGATGGCCATTCTGTTCTTGTTGGTAAGCTGATCACTCCTCATCCAACAGCTCAGGGCCTGGGCTCAACCCTTCACTTTCAGTGCCCAAGGCTGCCCCATCCAACTGCCTTCTGGCAGGAAACTCTCCCTCTGAGCTGGAAACCTCAAGTCAAATCAGTGAGGAGCTTGACAAATCACTCATTATGCCCATCAAACCCTCAAGCTCTCTTTAGTTCTCCAGGACAGGCAAGGCTGAAGTCGTAGCCTACTGATACTAGACATAGCAGAACAAGCATCAAAGAACAAGTCATCCGCACCATAAGTGGTTGTCATGCTCCATGAAGTCCTTCCATACACTTGCAAGTAGTTAATGTACGTATGTATTTGATAAGCTGGCCTTGGTCTGAGCCTCCTGCCTCGCCCCTCATCTGTGCTGCTCACCACAATCTTCAGACTCTCAAACAGTGCCTGTAACATATATAGTAGTGCTTGGTAAATGATTATTGAATGATGTCAAAAGAAGAAATGAAGCTGTTGAGATTGTCTCTTTAAACTTGATGTCCTGAAAACCTACCAGACTATGTCCAGGCTAAGTGTCTCATTAGGAATTCTGCTTAGTATCATGCAGGGTCTTGGAATCTGAGGACACTGGCCTTTCTTTAGCTCCAGAAAGATGTTCTAGTCTGATTTATTTATGTGACCCACCACCACCCTGCATTCTTCTCTGTTAGCTCCTAGAACTCCTACTGGGCAAATGTTGGAACTTGTATGTCTATCTTTCATGTTTCTTAATTTTCCTTCATATTTCCTGGCTCTTCATCCTCATGCACTGCTCCAGTTTTCAAATTGCAAATTCTCCCTCCAGCTACAAATATTCTGCCATTCAGCAGCCCCTCTTTTTTTAGATTTATTTATTTTTCTTAGAGAGAGACACAGAGACAAAGAAAGGGTGTGTGAGTTGCGGGGAGGGGAGAGGTAGAGGGAAGCAGAATCCCTGCAGGGTACGGAGCCAGGTATAGAGCTTGACCCCACTATCCCAAAATCATGACCTGAACCAAGTCAAGAGTTGGACATTCAACTGACTGAGCCACCTAGGCACCCCTATTCAGCCCATTTATAGAGAATTTCATTTCAATAGTCATGTATCTCATTTCAGGAATTTCTAACTGGTTTTTCTAGATAAAAATTGTTCTTGTTTTGTTTTTCTTCATGGAACTTAATACCAACTGACATATTTGCATGTTTGTTTATTTATTTATTATCTCTTATTCCTCCTACTAGATTCAACTATTTTGTTTATTGTTGTATTCTCAGCACTGGCACATAACAGTGCTTGATGAATAAACTGAAGGAATTTCTGTGGTATCTTTTAGTATCTATCTAAAGATAATAGTTACATATTTTTAAACATTTTTTGCAGTCATTTATTTTTTTAAATTTTATTTCTTGTGTTAAAAAAACATATTTTATTGTTTCTACCACTACATGTTCCTTGGGTATTCTATTATCCACTGATTTGTAGTTTTGTGCATGTATGCTTGTGTGTGTGTGTGTGTGGTATTATGTTTGTCGAAGTTTGCTCATTCTTGAAATCACCAATTTGGTGACTCTTGTATTTCTATTTGCAGAATTTCTCAGCCTGTCTGTGGGTGCTGTATTCTGCTTCTAGAGTTTGGTGGTTCTGGGAATGTTTTGTATGAACTGGCCATGCACTACTCTTCTTCTTGAGTGTGCCTGGCCACTTCAGGTGCTTCCCTGGCCCACAGGCTGGAACTCCACTCCTGCTGAGGCACTGTATCTTTCTTCTATCTACTACATAACACAGGAAAGGTGGGAGGTTGAAGAAGGGCCCAAGTATCCAGCCAGCAACCAGGCAGCTGTCCCAGGATTTCTGTCTGTACTTGTATCTACTTCCTCTGAGCCTCTTCAAGCCTCCTACCACCTCTAATCATTTCCAGAATGTGTTTTGGGCTATGATTCCCCCATCAAGTTCCATCTGCTCTCTGATTTTCAACAACTTCTTATAGTTTTCAATTAACATCACCCTTTCTTGTTTTCTTTTTTTTTCCCAAGATTGATTGATTGATTGATTGATTGATTTGAGAGAGAGAGCATGCACAAGTAGGCAGACTAGCAGGCAAAGGGAGAAGGAGAAGCAGGCTCCCCACTGAGCAAGGAGCCTGTCATGGGGCTCGATCCCAGGATCCTGGGATCACAACCTGAACCAAAGGCAGTTGCTTAACCGACTGAGCCAGCCAGGCTCCCCCTTTCTTATTTTCTAAACTGTTATGAGTATTCAAAATATTTTTTCCTGTCATTTCTAAGGCTTTAGGGTGAGAAAAGGGGGTGAAACGTGTTCAGTATGCTGGTCTCTTCTCTTTGTGTTAGGGATGCAACAATTGAAGCTCAGAGAGGCTAAGTAACTTTTCAGGTTACACTGGTAGAAGTGTGGCGGCACTGGTTCTTATCATGTAAAATGAATATCTGTTGGGATAATGATAGTAGCAGGAAAAGAGTAGAGTCCTTGTTTGATGTTTTCACTCCAGAGGCCTCCCTAAAGTCAAACTGTTGGTCTACCTGGAGTTTCAGTCCAAGAAAAATTAGATCTGGCATTTGCAGGTATTACAAGGAGGTTTAAGCCTATTTCTTTTGTAGAATACTTAGCCTATTTCATTAAAAATAGTGTCTCTAAAGAGAACCAGGTTTTGTTTTGTTTTGTTTTAAAGATTTATTTATTTATTTATTTATTTATTTATTTATCTAGTGTTATCTTAGTCACCATACAGTTTTTGATCTAAGGATCAGCTTTGCCAACGTTGCATGCTGCATTATGAAGCAGCATAGTCCATACTGTTTAATTCCAAAGATAACTGACTTTGGAATTAAACACACCCATCTCCTACCAGCTATCTGATTTGGGGTTTTATCAAATAAAGCCTTTGACTGCAATTTTCACAGTTGCAAGCTATATGTGATAAGCTGTCCTTAATTAGTAGTTGCTGTAAGCACTATCCGAATGGTCTCTCAATTTGAAAAAATACATATACCTTCAGTTTGAGCAAGATTTCTGACCACCTTGGATTTTATTCTAGAACTTTGACTCAAAAGATCTTTTTACTTTCTGCATTTTTCTGGTAAAACTCCTGCCTCGATTAACGTTGCACTTTGACCAATGTTGTTTCTACTACTCTCAAAACTTTTATCTCTTGCCCTTGGAAAGCTGAGAACTCTAACCATGTAAGACAGATGAGAACAGTAGGTTCCTAAAGTCAGCTAGTAAACATTAGTTAGTTGTTGCTGATTCTAAGAAAATAAGATTTAAAAAATCACTTTCCCCTAAAAACCCACCCTAATCAAAGCTTGTCTGCATTCCACACAGCAGTGCATTAGGAGGAACTGAATACATGGAAGCTGCTGAAGAAAGGGAAGCTTTGGAAAATGTTTTCATGAGAAGAAATGGCAAAATTTATGGGGGATATTGAGAATGTAAGTCCTTGAACTGAGACTGATTGGAAAAAAAATTATGAAAAGATTGTCTGCCTGAATAATAGAGTAACTAGCGACCTTGAACACAGAAAGAGTATAGAATAGGAGTGAAACAATGAAATCTTTTTAGAACAGAGAATAACACTCATAAGAGGCAATTTTTAAATGAAAGACAGAATGTTCTATAATAGAAATATTGGGGGCCTGAACTACCTTGTAATTCATAGAGAGGGGAATACCAGTGGCCTTGCCTAGAAGCCCACGGCTAAGAGAAGAGAGAACAGCTTGAAATAAGATTATTAATTTCCTTGGAATGACGCCAGCATGACATCCTCTTGCAAAGCTTGGCCAGATTCTTACAAGATCAGTTTGAACAATGAAAGCTAATGAATATGCAAAAACAAAAACCAAGGCACATCTGGTTATACCAACAAGATGTTGAGTTGTTTGCTCTTTAAAACAAAAACACCTTGTTATCCTGCCTTCCATAGATTTTGTAATATTTTTCCTAATTAATAAAGACATTTTTAGGCAAAAACAATTGAGCATGTAATATTGTAAGGCTTTGATGGTAAAAAATAAAATAAGATAAAATAAATACTAGGTGACATCGGGGGGGAAAAGGATGATTGCAAATATTGTTTGGGAAACTATAGTAGACTTTCTTGTTTCTATCTATCCAGCATCCTTCCCCTCCTGTGAGATACTCTGGCCTTCTCAGTACCTACCTCTCCCTTTAGGGAACTGTTTCTACCCTTTTTCACAGGAGCTGGTGGGATGGCTAAGCAAAGACTCCATGCAGAGTCTCTCCTCTCTTTTCTGGGTTGGAGTTGATGGGAGCTTGTCTTTCTCCACTGGTCACAGCTTTAAAGGAGTAACTTAGAACTGCTAGTGGGAAATTTTAGTTCTTGTTGTCATTGTTGTTGAAAAATCTATTGGCAGTCTTGCCTAATGAGTTAAAAGGGAAAAAAGGCAATGAATCCATGTTTTTGAGTATTCATGTATGAATAACATGAAATTCAGAGGGAGTGATGAAGACATATAATAAATAAGATTTAAAAAAATAAACCAGATTTGAAATGCAAAAGAAGGAATATTACTGATAAAGTAAAATTAAAGACATTGTTCATTGAAAAGAAGGGACTCTAGTTGTACATGAAAGGAGAGATTATAATTCTCATCTCCCAATATGTGAAGAATTATATTGTGGATAAGGCACTAGCCTTGTTCCAGGTGACTTGTAGAAGTAAACCTATTACTATATATGTTGGCTCTCAGTGATCTAATCTACAGCCATAGCTTTAACCACCACTGTGGCTAGTACTGTGTAACACACTACCCCAAACTCAGTAGCTTAAGACAACAATCTTTTTATAATTTTATAATTTTGTGAGTTAGGAATTCAGGCAGGACTCAGTAAGGTCATTCTTTTGCTGCCAATGATGTCAACTGGGATCAGAAGGTGGTAGTTGGTCTAAAGTATTCAAAATGGCAAACCTCACATGCCTGGTGCCTTCACAGCTATGGCTTGAAGACTGGGCTCAGCTGGGAGCCTCTCCTTCTCCATGTGGTACCAGGGCCTCTCCATACGTTTTCTCCAGTATAGTAGTCAGCCTTCTTATGTGATAAGCCTGGAATCCAAAAACAAGAGTTCTAAGAGACAGGAAGTAGAAATTACCAGTCTCTTAAGGCCTAGCCCATAAAGTGGTACATTTGTATATATTTACAGTGTATAGATATTTTGATATGTGCATACACTATCACCACAGTCAAGCTAATTAATATATCTATCACATCACATAGTTATATTTTTTGTTTATGTGTATGTATGATGAGAATACTTAAGATCTACTCTCCTGGCAAATTTCAAGTATACAATACAGTATTAGCAATTATAGTCACCATGTCATACATTAGATCTCCAGAATTTTTTCATCTCTCATAACTGAAACTTTATACTCTTTAATTGAAATCTCCCCATTTCTCCCTCCCCACAGTCCCTGGCAGCTACCCCTCTATTCTCTGCTTCCATGAGTTTGGCTCTTCTGGATTCCACATATATGTAAGATCATACAATATTTGCCTTTCTGTGTCTGGCTTATTTCACTTAGCATAATGTCATCCAGTTTCAGCTATGTTTTCGCAAATGACAGGCTTTCTTTCTTTTTTAGGACAGAATGATGATCGAATATGTATATTCGAATATGTATATATATATATGTGTGTTCGATCATTATTATATATATATATATTATATCACATTTTCTTTATCCATTCATCCGTTGATAGATACTTAAGTTGATTCCATACCTTGGCTCTTGTGAATAATGCTGCAATGAACATGGGAGTACAGATATCTCTTCAAGATATGGATTTCATTTCCTTTGGCTACATACCCACAAGCAAGATTGCTGAAACATATGGTAATTCTATTTTTAATTTTTTGAGGAATCTCCATACTATTTTCCACAGCAGCTATACTGTCCATTATGTTTTTAATTTGTCATAGTATCTTCCTTTTTATAAGTTAAATTTGGTTCCTTTTCTAACTGCTTGGACATTCTTTATAACGTTTATTTCATACTCAAATTTTTAGGCTTGTCTTTGATCTCTTTAGATATAATACATTCAGCTATTTTTTCCTGTCTCTAATAATTCTAATATCTGAAGTCTTCGGGAGCCTATTTCTGGTATCTTGTATTTCTGCTTGTTCTCATTCAAGTTGCCTTGTTCCCTTGTATGTTTAGTTATTTTGTCTGCAAGCTGCTATGAAGGTGAATAAAGTAGTAATTGTGCATTATTCTTAATCATTATTGAGATAAAATGTTTTATTAGAATTTTGTCTACCCATTCCACTTATGATTTATACATAGGTACTATATTCATATGTGAAATAAATCTACAGTTTTATTTTATGATGCCACTCATAAGCATGGCATGTAGCTAACCTTCCTGATTTTCTGTTTTCACTTGTATCTTAACCTTATTTTCTCCATTTTTTCTGTGGGACTTTTTTCTCCCCAAAAGGATTTATGTTTGCCTTTTTTTTCAGGGATCTAAGGTGATTATCCACCCAGGGCAACGTTGAAATCAGTCCTTAGAGGGCACCAGGGTGGCTCAGTCATTAAGTGTCTGCCTTCAGTTCAGGTCATGATCCCAGGGTCATGGGATCAAGCCCAACAGAGGGCTCTCTGCTCAATGGGGAGCCTGTTTCCCCCTCTCTCTCTGCCTGCCTCTCTGCCTACTTGTGATCTCTCTCTGTCAGATAAATAAATAAAATCTTTTAAAAATATATAAATAAAAATAAATAAATAAATACTTTTTTTAAAAAATAAAATCAATCCTCAACTTGAGATATTTTGGTATGCCTAGGTAGTTTGTATTTAGGCAAAATGTTTTAATTACAAATTACCACAAATGTATTTCTCCTTTACTTTCTTGCCAGTTCACTAGTGCCTTTAAAATGAACTCTGATATTTTATCTATTATTATAAATTGTTTTCATTGAGAGAGTGGGTCAAGAAACCTCATCTGCCATATTGCCAAAAAAATAAGGAGTCCGCTCTCACACTTTGAGGAAAGGATAACAAATTAGTGCAAGCATATCAAGAAGAGAAATCCAGTAAAATCTCTCAAAATTAGAAGTGCACCCACTGTTTGATCACCAACTCCACATTGGAAAATCTTTTACAGATATATTCATCCAAGTGCACAAATATTCATTTCAAAGATATACTTAAGCACTATGTGAGCTAACAAGACTATGAAAAAAATCGCTGCTAATAAAAGACTGATGAAGCAAATCATTGTACTTCCAGACATTGGAGTATTAGGAAGCCATTTAAAAATAAGGTCATTCTACACATTCTTGCATGTTTTGCTTACTGAGATACATCGTTGGGTGAGAGCAGAAAGCTGCAAAACAGTGTAATTAGGAAGTTACAGATTTTGTAAAACTGAGTAACTGGCCAACTCAGTGGAAAGAAGACTTGTTTTTCAATATTTACCCTTTTAGACCTTTGGAATTTTAAACCATGCTCATGTAGCACATCTTTAAAAATACATTTATATAGGGACGCCTGGGTGGCTCAGTTGGTTGGGCGGCTGCCTTCGGCTCAGGTCATGATCCCAGCGTCCTGGGATCGAGTCCCATATCGGGCTCCTTGCTCGGCAGAGAGCCTGCTCCTCCCTCTGCCTCTGCCTGCCTCTCTGTCTGCCTGTGCTCGCTCTCTCTCTCTCTCTAATAAATAAATAAAATTAAAAAAAATACATTTATATAAAGAAAATATAAAGTTTCTTTCTATTTCTGTAATACTGTTTTTTCTTAAAACAGGAATGTGCATTGGATTTCTTAAAACTGCTTTTCAAATGTCTTTGTGATCATATATTTCCCCTTTAATTCATTAATCAATACTGAACTAATTAATATCACAGATTATATTATTAGATTTTAAAATATTGTACTATTCATATACTTTCTGAATGAAGCTATTTGGCTATATTGAATTGTTATTTTAACACACTGATATATTTTATCTACTCATTCTTTATGTATGATTTCTACACTTACATTCAAAAATGAAATTAATTTATAGTTTAATGTTGCCAGTACATTCTTATATTTTAGAATTTAGGTTATGCCCAAAAGAAGAGATTGAGAACACTTCTAATTTTTCCCTGCAGTATGAAAATTTAAGCAACATAGAAATTATCTGGATTTTGAAGTTTTAATCAAACCTAGCTAATAATAAATCTGGCATGAGTATATATAGAGGTACATCTTTTATTACTTCTACCATTTGTGTTCTTTCAGAGCATTTTGTATTTTCTTGAGTGAATTTTATAATTTACATTTTTTTGAAAAGCATTTACATTATCCAATATGATATTCTGTGTTTTAGGTATTTTTATTTATTTGTAAAATGAACAAATGTTAAGTGTCTATACAATACCTGTATCATATGTATACACTCATGTAAGTGACATCCAGATCATGATAAAGAATGTTTCTATCATTCCAATAAGCCAACAGCCTTCCCAGTCAATGACCACCAATCTCCTGGGGTATAATCAAATTTTTGCATTTCTATCATCTTGGATAATCTGTAAAGATTTTGTTATCATTGTGAATGGTGGAAAAAGGCAAACATTCAGACAGGCTTCCCTTTGTGATTCCAGGTCCTGGCATAGACTACAGGTCTGCAGTCCATGCCTCAGTCACGACCACTAGTTGTAGAGATCCACCTATAAAAAAGCCCAGCCTTCCCCCAGCTGCCAACTGCTTCATGGTGGCCAGCCGCCTCATGTTCAGGTTTTGACACAATTCCTCAGGTCCTTCCCTGTGTCCCCTTCTTGAAGTTTTTTTGGTTTCTGCTGGGGACATCTAAAATATGCCTGGATCTAGGGAAGCCTGGGTGGCTCAGTGGGTTAAAGTCTCTGCCTTTAGCTCAGGTCATGATCTCAGGGTCCTAGAATCGAGCCCTACATCAAGCTCTCTGGTCAGTGGGGATGCTTCTTCTCCCCCTCTCTCTGCCTGCCTCTCTGCCTACTTGTGATCTCTGTCTGTCAAATAAATAAACAAAATCTTTAAAAAATAAAATAAGATAAAATAAAATAAAATATGCCTGGATCTATTAAAAACCTAATCACCAATAGAGAGTATCAAAGCTGATAGAGAGTAAAATGGTTTGGTTGGTTTTGCCATTATTGTTGTAATGTTTAAAATAACTTGTAATCCTATTCCTTCTTTTTTGTGGACCTATTGTCAGAGTTAAAATAACTGTAAGAAAAATCCTCCCTTTGACTTAGCAAGATGAATGCCAAGTGAGGCCAGAGATTAAATGCTTTATGCAGCCAATCTAAGTGTGTGTGTGTCTGTGTATGTGTGTGTGTGTGTGTGTGTGTGTGTGTGTATTGGGGGTATGGGGAGAGAGAGTAGTGCTGACAGTTTTCTTAGCAACCCCCTCCAAACAATGTCCTTGTCCCTCTTGCTCTAGGCTTTCAGTTTTTCTAGAACTCAACCAGGAAAATCCATCAACTTCCTTCTTTTTTTTTTTTAAGATTTTATTTATTTATTTGACAGAGAGAGACAGTGAGAGAGGGAACACAGGCAGAGGGAGTGGAAGAGGGAGAAGCAGGATTCCCACTGAGCAGGGAGCCCAGTGTGGGACTCAATCCCAGGACCCTGGGATCATGACTGAACCAAAGACAGATGCTTAACGACTGAGCCACCCAGATGCCCCAAATTCCTTCCTTCTTGCTGGCGCAGATTAATGGCATTTGTAAGGATGGATTGACTTTTCTATTAGCTCTGTTCAATTTGTTTTCTATTTTTTAGAACTTCTTCAAAGTTTTCAATCTATGTATGGTACCCCACACAATTTCCCCAAACTGTCACAGATGTTTTTGCTTGGTCAGGTTTTGTTTTATTGTTGTGGGTTTTTTTTGCATTTTAATATACTTTTAGGATTTTGATAGGGAAGACAAGTAACTATGTTGATTCAACTCGCTGACTTGAACCTGGAAGTTTGACATGAATTATTTAAAACACTAATCTAGTAGAGCCCCTAAAACCAAATGCTCCATTAGGAGCAATTAATTTGGTATAGTCAGACCTTTCCAGAAAATGCTTGGCTCTTGGTTCTTTTGAACTGAGGGAAGAGGATCAAATTAAAACTGATCATCTGATCAGATTAAAACTGATCATCTGATAAAAGCAATGAACCAATTCTTTAAAAAATATGGACACAAAGAAATTTATCAGTATTTCTCATACTTTTGGAATCTTTAAGAACTCTCCAAAAGAAGAAGGCCTGTTTCAAACCTTCATTTTCACCTCCTAAAACTCACCCAAACAAGCAATTTCCTATCTTGTATCAAGTTTCATGTTGTCCTTGATTTTCACACCACAAAAGATTAAAGATAATACCACTAATTATGATATTTAAAAAGAGCCCTTCCTGAGAATGATCTGCCCCTGGTATTGTCCTATATAAAGACTTTGAGAAATAGCTTTGATAATTTATACTCATTAACAGGAGAATGCAGGAGATTAAAGGTAGCAAGGGTGAATAGCCTCTCATTTTTGCAAAACTTGCACAACCTTTTATTCACCTACTAAAGCCATTATTATATAATAATAAAAAAGGAGGTGTGCTGCATATATGAACTCAGAGAAGGAATAAAGACACAAGGAGCTATTTTCTCTCAAGAGAACTGTAGTGTCATAGATTAAAGGTGGAAAGGCAGCCATCATTTAAAGCAGCTCACATCTCCAAAGGATATTTATTCACAAATTGATTAGAGTTGGAAATGAAAATTATTCAGTTGGTGGGAACATTACAGCAGCCTTTAAAGTGTGATGGGGAAGATGAAAAGGAGCCTCACTTACCCTTTCCTTAGCATGCAGGCAGAGATCAAAAAGACCAATGTCCCATTGATAGCCCTAATGAGCCTGCACTTCTATTTGGCTCTTCAGTTATTTCCAGTGACTTGGGAGGCATGTTCTTTCTGACAAAACTGACTACCCTGCTGCTAGCGGCCACATCACATTTCATGAAGCTTTTTGGGGTTATTTGATTGAGTTTCCCAAAAGTGTAATGGAAATTAGTGATACCTACTCAGCAGAAATGTCCCCCCAAGACTTGTTTCTTCTCCATTGCTATTTGTCCCAAAATCTTTACCATCATCTTTCACTTCTTTCTCTCTAACTCTCCTCAAATCTACCAGCAGAGCCTGTTGGCTCTATCTTGAATCTGACCACTTCTCCCCTTCCACTTCTTTAATTTAAGTTCAACTGACCCACTGCCACTGTTAGACCCTGGATCTCATTCAGGATCTGAGAACTCAAAACCGTGAAGCCGTCCAGGACAAAAGGAGATTAACTCATGCGTTGATAAGTTGAGAGTCAATGAGACTTTAACTTTTTGAATGTGATTAAGAGGTATAAATATAGAAAGCAATAGAGCCCAGAAAGAAATGTCAAGACTTCTTTAAAAACTGAAAGCGCTGAAGCACCTGGGTAGCTCAGTGAGGTAAAGCCTCTGCCTTCCGCTCAGGTCATGATCCCGGAGTCCTGGGATGGAGTCCCATATCGAGCTCTCTGCTCAGCAGGGAACCTGCTTTCCCCTCTCTCTCTCTGCCTGCCTCTCTGCCTACTTGTGATTGCTGTCAAATAAATAAATAAAATATTTAAAAAATAATAATAAATTTTTTTAAACCTGAAAGCATTATTTTCCTAAAATCAAATCTGTTTCTTATTACATCTCATAAAGAAAGTAAAATATTCAATGACTATTTATTCAGATGTCAAGTTCACAGTTAAGTTACCATGAGCAAACTATGTACATGATGATGGCTCATTAAAATCATACTTTGAGGCATGAAAATCACCCTTTGGGAGAAAGACAGAATTTGTTGATTTATTCTCCATAGAAATTCCCACAATCAGGTCTGCATCTTCTGTGGGCTCTAAGATTTCTAACACATATACCTTTATGTTCCATTAAGAGAAAAACATGCCCAAGATGGGTTATAGAGCTGAGACATGGAAAGTGCTATATGCCCTCAATAAAGGACTGAAAACAAATCTACTCACTTTTCTTAATCTTGGCTCTGAATAAAGAAAGGAATTTGAACTATAAACTAGTATTCAAGCAAATTTTCTGTCTAAATTTTAACTATCAGTATGTTCTCAAAAACTTCAGGTAACAAATTTAAGGTGATCTCAGGTTGGCAGTGCCCCCAGGTGATGGGAAAATAATATCCCAAACAGCTCTACTTCCTTCTAAGCTAAAATGCCATCCCAGTTTCAGAGATGTTAAACTGTCCTAAAGATGTGTGTCTCAGACTAAATGAAATCTTTTGCCTCTTATTGACTTTTGGCCCAGCATATTTTTTGGGTTCACTTCCACTTCATCTTATGTTACTGCACAAATTTAGTTATACAGGATCTCAAAAAAAGTTATTAAGTAGGAGGGATAAAGGGAAACAAGCAAATGCAGAAAACTTCATAATATAATACAAATATTTAAAATATGATATAATAAAGACCAAATTTAAAAAAATTTTGTCAGCTCTTAACTTTCTCAAGTTCTCTATCATTTAATACAAATGGAAATGAAGCTGACTGCAAGAGAGACTCTTCAGAAAACTAGTTATGTCTATAAAAAGAGCAGAAAATGTAATTTGATTAGAAATACCACCTAACTCCCAGAGAGATGACAGAATACCAAACAAAGTTGTTTTGGCAGAACCATTCAGTCAGTGCTGGCTTCATACGGGCAAAATGAAAGTCAATGTCACATTCCTCTCATCTTTTATCATCTTAAAAATAAACCAAATCAAAGTAAATTTGAGATTTCCCTGAGGATGGAGTATTATTTTTACCCAAAATGTATATGTTCTATCCACTACAAAAATTAGTGTCTAAAATACAAACACTTCCTTGGAATCTGAGCTCAAATTTCATCTCCTACAGGAACTCATCAGTTAACTTCCACACAAAACCCTGATTACACTTTCATTTCTTCTCTCATCAGAACCTATCAGTTTAATTTTTGTTAAATTATTTCATGGTTGGTAGTAGGTCACTCCATAAGTATGTCTTAAGTGGCTTCCTATGAAAATCTTCCCTTCTTCTAATCAGGTTCTTTTAAGGGGAGAATCCATTTCTAACACTTTCTCAGTCTCGTTCCCATTTAATATAGGGCTCCAAAATCATGAAGCCTTAAATAAATGCCCATAGTGCCATGTAGATGGTAAGTTTAAATTTGGGGCTCCACATTTAATTGACAAGTACTATCAAATTAATACATGAAAGAAGTTTCTTGAATTGGATAATGCTTATTTATAATGGATAGAGTGTTCCAAAATCTCTTGAACAGGGTGATGTATCAGTATTATATAATCATAAAATAAAATAAAGAAGTTTTAGAAAGAAATAGAAGGGAAAAGAGCCCAAAAGAAAAGTAAGCACAGGATTTGAAATGCTTCAAACTCTTCATCATAAAAGGATATGAAACATATGAAAGGAAGTCAATCTCATTCCAGTTAAAGAAATACAAAGAAGTGCAACCTTAAGCTAAACTTTTCACCTACAAGAGGGCCACACAGGAAAAGCAGTTTGGGAATACTCCTTTGTCAAGTCTATGGAAAACCAGGACCTCTCATTCTTTACTAGAGGTTGTCCCAACAGACTAATATCTGAGGGGCAGGGAAGGGTGGGGGAATCTTTCATAGTTCCTGCTTTTTGTGACCTATCTAATAATTTCTTACCTGGCCAAAGATCACTAAATGTTTTTCCTATATTTTCTTATAGAAGTGATATAGTTTTTAGTTTTTCCTTTAGTTCTAAATCTATTTTGTGTTAATTTTTATATGGTGTAAGGTATGCATTGAGGTTTTTATTTTTGCATATGGATATCTAATTCTTCCAGCACTACTTGTTGGAAAACCTATCTTTTCTCCATTTAATTATCTTGACCACGTTTTAAAAATCATTTGCCATTGGAGGGAGACAAACCAAAAGAGACTCTTAATGTCATAAAACAAACTGAGGGGGATGGGGGAAGGGGAGTTGGGAGAGGGTGGTGGGGTTACATTATATATTTAAATAAAAATAAAAATTTTTTTAAATGTGCATTAGGAAAAAAAATCATTTGCCAATATATTGTGAGTGGCTTATTTATTTTTATTGCTATATGGTATTTCTATGTATGCAAATACTTTCTTTTGGGTTATTTACAGATTGGGGCTATCTTGTGTACCTGTCTCCTACCACAAATTCCAGCTGAATCATACATGAAACATCTATATTTTAATCCAACTACCTATATAGAAAATGTCCCACACTTTGTGATTTTTCCAATACCACTTTAATCAAATCTGCAGCAATGTTTTCTGTGTCTCTAATAGTATCTATTAACAAAGGAGAGGAATATGTTTTGGCTTTTCACCATGTTGTTTTCATGGCAAGAAGAATTAAGTATCTTCCCAATGTTTGGCTTTTTGTATTCACTCCTAAGTTAGAAATTTAAGGCACTTCTAACCATTTTTTTAAAATTTTTACTTATTTACTCTTAGAGAACATGAGCTGGGGTAGGGAGCAGAGGGAGAGAGAGGATCCCAAGAAGACTCCCCACTGAGCATAGAGCCTGCATAGAGCAGGTTCGATCCCAGGAACTTGAGATCATGATCTGAGCAGAAGTCCAAAGTCAACCACTCAGATGACTGAGCCACCCAAGCACCTCCTTCTAACCATTTTTATCATTAATTTCGTTTAAAACACTTGAGTGAATTGAATATTGCAAACTTTAAACATGTTGAAAACCACTTTAGACATTCTTGAAAAAATTAGAGTCTTACTCTCATGCTCCAAATATCTGGATTTTACATCTTGCCAATTTTTAGTTCAGTTAATATCTCAAGGTCAATGTATAACATGCATAAAGGCTTTTTGTTGGTGGTAGTGGATGTAATTTGTATTTCTAATAGTCTTTAGAATTTGGAATTTGTAGTTGCTTCTCTTCCTTGCATACTTGATTAGATTTTTATTCTTTTTACCTCATATGGTGACTGATTAAGCACTCAGTCAAGGAGGCATCAGAAGGGTCAGCTCAGCTGTTTTCTTGTTCACTTATGCTTCCATTGTTAGCAATATCTTCAACCAACATTTCTTATTTAACTAAAATTATATAATATGATCTTTACATTACATAACCCGGCACTCTTATAACTGCACTATGTTGAAGAAGCCTGAAATTGAAGTCGTGAGTGAGAGAGCTTTCTCTCAATGGCTGCCTTCTTCCCTCAGATCAGGGGGATTGTTTACAAAGAATAAGGGTATCCCAAAGGCAGATAGTGGGTCCTGGCATCATTAAGGATAAAACTAGAAGCCAGAAAGCCTCAGGATCTCAAACCCTGTCTCACAATTTCTCTCTCTCCCTAGTGTCTCCGTTTCTTACTTTATATCCTTCTCTCATCTTTCTCTCTATTGACTTGGTTTTTGCTTGAGCATGTTCATGGCCAAACATGATCACCTCAAGGCTAGTGAATTTTATGTCCTCAGGTCAAGGGGTCAGTTGAGACTATCCAGAATCATCATCCAAATTTGTAGGAGCCAAATTACAAAGCTGAACTTGGGTGAGAGGCCTGACCCTGATGCAGTCAACTCTGGAGAAGCCTACACTTATAGGTGAGGAGACAGATCCTCAAGGAAGAGGATTTGGAAATAGGAAGACATTCTAGAAAGTGGCTTTCACAAATCACCCTAGCTAATGTCTCCTGATGCAGCCATTTCACTGTAGGAATTGTCTCTCTTCCTTTAGCAATATGAATCTTCTTCCCACAGATGGGGCTGGAATGGGAACACCACCGTCTGTGGTTTTTCTCTCTACTCCTATAGCTGACCACCAAAATGACACATCAATTTGTTCATCAAACTGGTGAATGCACTAAGTCAGATCTGAGTTAATACTGCTGGCTTCAGTGCTTTTCTCCCTTTGTGGTTACTTTGCCTACCTTTGTTCTTGTTCTCATGTACTGACCTTATAATTTAACACTCAGAGCATAATATTATTAACTCCACTTTCAAGTTTGTTGAGAATCAACCACAGAACCAAGTCCAAGTCCAAGCCTTTCTTTTCCCAAATTAGTTTGTTGTGAATATAAATCCTCAAGAGTGGTCAGAGATACTGAAGCAAGCAAGTGTTGCAAAATGGCTAAAAGACAGGAAGACAGTGAACGCCCCCAAAATCCATGTCATCTCTTGAAGGTGAAAAACTCAGCAAAAAAAAAAAAGAATGGGAATGGAAAGTTTACATTAAATAATTATGATAACCCATACTCTATCTATGCTCAGTATTCAGGTGTGTGGTATATAAAAACAGATATGGAGATCACATTGGAGTTGGAGGTAGAATAGAATAGACAGAAAATATAAGCTGAGGAAGAATAGGAGTTGCTATGTAGGGTTTCCCTTTAAGTATGGCAACCCCTCCACTCAGGATAACTTGACAACAACAAAAGCTAGAGTCAGAGCATGGCAGAGGCACTTGACAATCCAGAAAGAGCAAAAAACCCCACCAAAACTCTGGCTTCCATTTTCTATGTTGTATGTTGTATCAGAGCCAAGAGACTCATGCTCTTGTTCAAATAAAAGAGAAAAAGGGATTTTTCCCCTCCCCATCAGAGAATTAAATGGTAAATAAAAGTGTTTAACTCTACTTCAGCCTAAAACAGGGAGGGGGGGTGGAAACTATTTTGTCTATAGACAAACAGGAAAGACGAGGAGAGACTTCAAGATTTTGGAGCATTAAAAGTGATGCAAAACCCATTTAATGGACACCCCTAGAGCTTTTTTTTTCTCCCCAAGCACTGCAATTGATTGCCGCGAGATTATGATGCCATTAAAATTCACTCGGCCCATAAACTAATGCTGCAGAAAATGCTGGCGTTTATAGCAGTTCCTACAAGGGACATATTTCAGTGTGAAAGTAAGTCCTAATGTAAGAACTTTATCTCAGTAAAGCAACATCTAGGAAGGGGGGAAGGAGGAGGAGGAAGAGAGGCCGTCTGGGGGTGCTAGGAGTTTTATTTCTCTCAATAATGGGTGTATGGATGCTAAATTTCAAAGACTTTTTAAAATAAATCTATTGGCCTTTGACAAAATCAATCCAAACCCCATAAACCAAGAAGTCATCCACTTGATATTAATGAGCCCACATTTGCATTTATTTGTCTCTTACACTAGACAAACCATTAATTTCGTGTTTATGCTTCCTTTGAAGTCTGAATGCTCATAGATAGATGGCCTCATCGAATCTCCTGCTGCTACATTAATATTTCGCTATAAATGATAAATTTTATCATTTTCCACAACACCCCTTTTTACTTTAAGAAAGCTGTGAAAATACAAGCAATAAGTCTTAAGGTCTGAAAGCATGGCTTTTTTTTAAATACTCTTCAGCAGAGATCATTAAAGTAGTGATATCTTTAACATCAGGATACCTTTGATGGTCTCTAGGACTTGGAAGCCAAGATGATATATATCTCATCAACTAATCAACCTTTCTTAGATAAAAGATGGCTCCACTGGCTAGAGCAGACACACAGGTCCATCGTGGACAAACACCCAGTGCCTAAAGTTTTTTTCAGAATGTATCTGACAACATTTTAGTTTCAAATATGAGCCTAATTCATTGGTTTTAAAAGGAAGAGTATTTTGAAAGGTTTGCAGTAGAAATATTTACCAGCAGCAGGACATAGGAATGACAGAATACCAGGTGAGGGGGCTAAGGGATTCAGACTGAATAGATTGATGTTCAATGATGTACGATGCCTTTTGGCACAGAGATGATCATGATCAGTTCAGTTATTCTGTTTGATGATGATGATAGTGATAAAGATCATGAAGATGATGATGCTTACTGAGCCCTTCCAACGTGTCAGATACTGAGCTGTGAGCTCTGCAGTCATCCTCTCAACAATCTTAAGAGGTAGTTTTACTTATTCCCAGCTTACGGATGAGGAAACAGAAGCTTGAAGGGGTAAACAGTTCTTCAAAGGTATAAATGCCGCATAGAATGGCCTCTTTGCCTCTTTGCCCCTGAGCTGTCACAGATCAGATCCATCAGGATCTCCCAGAAACGGTCCTCTAAATGATGAAAAACTTTCATTTAGATGTATACTGGGCCTTTCAATTCCATTTTTATAATATAGGTAAGAAGGAGATCATAGCCATGAATTTCCAGGTGGTTAACTTTGCTGATACCACCTATAGTCACAGCCTGAACCAGGAGCACAGAAGAATTGGAACATCTCAACCTCCAGTCCAGGAGATTTTCTTGGAAATCTCTCCTTGCACATTATTCCCATCTTCTGTCCTTCAAGCAGGCTGTTTGCCATTTCTGACAGGGTCCACAAATCCAGTCTCACCCACTTCACTCACCCTGTCACCTCGACAAACTTACCCTTTGCTTACACATAAAGTCTCTGCCACACTTCATATTTTGCTTTGATGTTTCATTAAGATTAATATGTAGCTTTTATATATATATATATATATATATACACACATATGCATTCACATCCAGTTTTTTAGATTAATATGCATTCACATCCAGTTTTTTTAGATTAATATTATGCATTCCTTTTGCAAGGAGAATGGGCAGGAATTCTACCTTTGACCACAATCCCCATGTTCAAACTGATTCGATAAAAGCAACTATTTATATTAGTGGAAAAAGTCATCATAATAAAAATGTTTATAAATCATTATGATACCAGATATTTGACTTGACTTTTTTTTTTCACTTCTGAGTCAAAGCTGTGATTAAGGACTGCAGTGAAATGTTTAACAAGCAAACATAAACTGTGTTATTAAAATAATGTATTGACCAGGAATGAGAAAGGCAGCTCCTTAGTAAAGTGGCTGAAAAATCCTCCTCTGTTTGGAAAAAGTAGTTCAGATACTGGTGGACTAGTCCACACAGGATGTAGGGCGAGGACTTAAAAGGTACACCCATCCTTTCTGGCCGCAGGGAAGGCTACAAGAGCAACTATGTAGCTAACCAGTGATTTGGGTGAAGAAAAACCATCCACCGTAGTAAGAAAATACAGAGAAGACTCATTCAGGGGCTTTTGGTGTCTATCTGATCTGCATTAGCATCAGTTGAAGTGTATTGAGGCTCACTAGGCACCAAGTGCTGTTTTAAGTGCCCCATATTTGATCCTACAACTAACTACAGCCTTAAAAAAGCACTATCATTATCCCCATTTGACAGACAGGAAAAGAAAGACCTGTGATAATAACTAATTGCCTAAGGTCTCACAGCTACTGACAGATGGAGCTGGGGCTCCAACCCATACAGTCTGATTCCAGAAATCCCCAAATGAGCCAACTTTCAGAAAAAAAAATTAGTTTCAAAACATATCAGGGCACTTTGTAAGAGAATACAAAAAAGATAAACACAAAACAAAACAGACTATAAGTGAACATGAAATTTAAAATAAACAATTAAAAATTGATATAATAAATTTAAATAAGCCTGAAGGCATTGGGATTTCACAAATACTGATGCTTACACAGATCTGAATTTGTCTCCATAGCAACAGAGTACAGGTGAGGACTTGAGGGCTTAGGTTCTCAACTAGTAGAGAAGCCACTCTTCTGGCTAGGTCCTACCCTGAGCCATTAACTATTCATTAGTGTTGACCCAGAAGCACAAGCCCTCGATGGTCAACAGTCCTCGTGAGTTCCAAGCCTGAGACAGCCACCTCACCTGCATTTTCTCCTTCCTCACTAACAATATGAATCAAGAAATACAGTAACTGAGAGCTTCTTTAATTTGTTACCTCCATTCACTTTCTTCTTTTTGTACCAACCATTTCAAGTTCCCCATTGGATTTCCTGATTCTGGGACCAAGGCTGATATTCACTTCAGTCCATTCACTTTGGAGAGAGGAATAAAGAAGAGAATGGGAAAACAAAATTTAATTCTTTTTGAAGAAAGACATGGTAACACATAAGCCTCAGTGGATAGACGGGAGACAAAGTTCTTTTTGTTCTGTAACAATTACCAGGAGAAGTGGGTGCCATCATGTTGGGCAAGGTTGCAGTGCAGAGTCCATTGTGTGGGACATGAATGAGTAGCGGCACCTCTACTGCCAGAGCCTGCTCTGTGCTCAGAATGGTGCCCATTGTGCCCATGTTGCTAGAAGGACTCAGGCTCACCAATGGAAAACGCTCGTTCCCACCTTCCCCCAACCTCTGCTGTGCCATCCAAATCTACTGTTATGGATATAATGTGGACCTCTGGCATTCAGGGTCCTCTTGCCCTGTACTTCTGAAACAAAAGCTATTATACTACACCATGAAAGCATGGACACAGAGAAATAAAGCTGCCTGGAAAACTAGTCTGAGAGGGGGACTGTGAGCTGCATTTAAAGTTTAAAACCAAGGAAAACAAAACACTTCCGATTAAAAATGGGCTTTCATGCCTTTGTATACACACATATATGTGTTTTTCAGAACATTTCACCCAGTGTTCATGACAAAAGCAAGTGACCTGTCCTTGCTTTCAGAAATCAAGAGAGGTATAGCTGGAGAAGAGGGATAGAAAAAGGAATTCTAAGCTTGCCAGATAAAGCTTGTTCTAATTAAGGGGCTCTAATACAGAGAAGCGAAGGAGGAAATGTGTGCTTTTACTAAGAAATGGCAGGCAGGGAACATAATGTGTTTCATGCCTCTATACAAAGGAAGGATGCAACCAGAGCATTTATTTACAGGACCCCTCCATTTAGGAAAGAAGTAGCAAGAAGCAGGTGGAGTTTTGCTTTCATTGAGGGAAATTCAGGGTGCACTGAGATGCTGAAGGCACTACCAAGTGGTTGATGTGCTTGGATTTGTCATCTAACTTTCTAAAAAGCCCAAGGGGCTTCGAAATTTTACATGGCAGGGAAAGAAATAATCAGCATATTCCTTGGGGATAGAGTAACCTTGTGAAATTACACTCCACAGGGCTTACCCTGCCTTCAGGCATCACACATCCCACACACACATCCAAGAAGATTTAATATAGCCTTTTCTTAAAGCTATCTAGGGCAAAACAACTCACAACTTCCCCGTCATGTATCCTGGTCCCAAACTCCTCTATTGCTCTGCTCATATTGTCCCATTGCTTGAGATCCCTTCTCTCCTCTCTTAATCTAGTTAGCTCTTACTCAACTCTTCATAACTCAGAAGGGTTTTGGTAGAATAGAGTTTATTTAATAGTTTGGTTTACACCATTTCACTACTTAGATGTACAGTGTGTGGGATCCATATGTGTTATTTTTATTTGATAAATCTGACATGTTACAATTTGTAAATTTAAGGTGTACAACATGTTACTTTGATTCATTTATATATTGTAATGATTGCCACTGAAACAATATTTATCACATTACTTCATTATAGTACAGTACTATTGATTTTTCATTATATTGCACATTAAATCTGACTTCCATAAGTTGACTTTGTAACCTGCCACTCTACTGAAATCACTGATTAATTCCAACAGTTTTTTTAACTAACTCTTTGGGATCTCCCATATATGATTATATCATCAACGTATAACAACAATTCTACTTCTTCCTCCTTGACTTGGATACCTTTTATTTCTTTGTCTTGCCCAATTGCTCTAGCTAGGACTTCTAATACTATGTTGAATAAGAATGGTGAGAGTGAGGGATTGCCTGGGTGGCTCAGTTGGTTGAGAGGCAGACTTTCAGTTTTGGCCCAGATTATGATCCCAGGGTCATGGGATCAAGCTCCATGGGGGATTCCATGATCAGCACAGAGTTGGCTTCAGGATTCTTTCTCTCCCTCTGCCTTTCCCTCACTCATGCTCTCTCTCTCTCTCAAATAAATAAGTAAATCTTAAAAAAAAAAAAAAAGAAGGGTAACAGTGGGCAACTTTGTCTTCCACCTGATATCAGCAGTAACTTTTCAATGTTCTCCATTGATTTTAATGTTAACAATGAGCTTATTGTATATGGCCTTTATTATATTGAGGTGTGTTCTTACCACACCAGTATGTTAAGGACTTTTATCATGAATGACTGTTGAATTTTGTCAAATGCTTATTCTCCATCTATTGAAATGATCATGTGTTTTTTTATCTTTCATTTTATTGACTTATATTTATTAATTTGCATGTGTCAAACCATCCTTGCATCCCATTTATCCCAAGTGGATAAATCCCACTTGGTCATGCTGTGTAATCCTTTTAATGTGTTCCTGAATTCAGTTTGCTAATATTTTATTGAGAATTTTTGCATCTATATTCATCAGTGACATTGGTCTACAGTTTTGTTTGCAATATCCTTATCTGCTCTTAAATATCAAGGTAATACTGGCTTTGTGGAGTGAGTTTGGAAATGTTCCCCTTCCTCAGTATTTTGGAAAAGTTTGAGTGGGTTGATGTTAACTCTTCTTTAAGTTTTGGTAGAATTGCCAATGAAACCATCTGGCCCTGGAGTTTTCTGTTTGAGGAGGTTTTTTGTTTGTGTTTTTTTTTTTTTTTGACAGAGAGAGATCACAAGTAGGCAGAGAGGCAGGCAGAGAGAGAGGAGGAAGCAGGCTCCCTGCTGAGCAGAGAGCCCGATGCGGGACTCGATCCCATGACCTTGAGATCATGACCCGAGCCAAAGGCAGAGGCTTAACCCACTGAGCCACCCAGGTGCCCTGAGGAGATTTTTTTTTTTTTATGGACTCAATCTCTTGACTCATCCTTGGTTTTTTCAGATTTTCTATTTATTCTAGATTCAGTCTTGATGAGTTGTGCCTTTCTAGGAATGTATAAATTTCTTATCAGTTATGTAAGTTTTTGTTCATCATGGTTCTTTCACGTTATTCATAGTAGACTCTTATAATTCTCTCTTTTTCTATATATCAATTATAATGTCTTGTCTTTCTTTTCTAATTTTACTTACTCAAGTTTTCTCTCTTTTTTCCTTAGGCTAACAGTTTGTCTATTTTGTTTCTCTTTTCAGTGGATCAGTTTTTAGTTTTGTTGATCCTTTCTATTGTTCTTCTGGTCTCTGTTTCATTCATTACTTCTCTCATTTTTATTATTTCCTTCCTTCTGCTAACTGAGTATAACTTGTTTCTATTTTTCTAGTTTCTTGACACATAAAGTTAGATTGTTTATTTGAGATCTTTTAAAGTTCTCTTTTAAGAGATTTTATTTATTAATTTATTTGAGAGAGTAAGAGTAAGAGAGAGTACAAGAGGGAAAGGATCAGAGGGAGAAGCAGTCTCCCTACAGAGCAGGGAACCCCCAGATCATGACCTGAGTCCAAGGCAGATGCCTAACCAACTGAGTCACTCAGGCATCCTTAAATTTCTTAATGTATATGTTCACTACTATAAACTCTCCTATCAGAACTGTTTTTGCTGCATCCTACAAAATTTGGTGTTGTATTTTCATTTGTTTCAAGATAATGTTTTACTTCTTTTTTGACTTTTTCTTTGACCCATGTTTGATTGGAAGTGTGTTGTTAGTTTCCATGTATTTAAAGATTTACTCACTTTCCTCTTTATTGCTGATTTCTAATTTCATGCCATTGTGGTTAGAGAAAACAGCATGATTTCAGCCTTTTTAAATTTGCTGAGACTTGTTTTGTGGCCAATCACATGGTCTATCCTGGAGAATGTTTTATGGGCACTTGAGAAGAATGTGTATTCTGCTGCTATTGCATGGAATGTTCTATATGTTGCCTGTTAAGTCCATTTGCTTTAAATTATAGTTCAGGAAGGAGGAGCAAGATGACAGAGGAGTAGGAGACCTAAATATCATTTGGTCCCAGGAGTTCAGCTATATAGTTAAACCATTCTGAACAGATACAAACTCAACAGGAGAGAAAAGAGAAGAAGAGAAGCAATACTAGAAACAGAAAATCAACCACTTCCTGGAAGGTAGGATGTATGGAGAAGAGAATCCAAGGCAACATTCAGGAAGATAGACCACGGGGGAGGGGCCAGCTCGCTACAAGTGAGAGAGCAACAGAGCACAAAATCAGAATGTTTAGAAGTCTGCTCTACTGAGGGACATCACTCCAGAGGCTAAGCAGGGGGTGGAGCCCTCATGGGAACAGTGTTGTCTCAGGACCCATAGGGTCACAGAAAGACCAGGGGTGTCTGAGTGTGGCAGAGTGGGTATCAGAGTGGGGAAGCCTGCAGCAGAGATGGAGCCAAGGAGGGGGCTCTCAGCTCAGGGTTACCTTAAAGTGTGGTCTGTGGCACAGTCAGACCACTGCTCTTCAGGCAGGGACCCAACAAGCAGCAGATCCAGGGAGACTCACCTTCCTCTTCCCAGGAGGAGTGGTGTGACAATACTCCATGGGAATAAGCTGGGTTTGAAGACTCCAAACAGGGCCATGCACCAGAGATAGAAATGCTCTGTCACAGGCCTGGTGAACTCAGAACAGGGCCAGAAACCAGAAAAATGGGAAGGATTGACTGCTTGTCTCTGAGGACGCACTGAGGAGTGGGGCCCGGAGCTCTCAGCTCCTATGGGTCAGAGATTGGGAGGCCACTATCTGCATTTCTGTATGGAAAGCATTCAGGGAACAAAAGCTCCCGAGAGTGAAGCTGAGCAGATTACCCAGCCTGGTACCTGGCAAGGGTGGTGCAATTCTGCCTCGGGCAAAGACATTTGAGAATCACTGCAACAGGCCCCTTCCCCAGAAGATCAATGAGAACATCCAGGCAAGACCAAGTTCACTGATCACTAAGAACTGCAGAACTCCAGAGCTAGGGGAAAGGAACACATAGAATTCATGGCTTTTTTAATTTTACTTTTTCTTGTTCTATTTTTTAAAATTTTCCCTCTTTCCTATTTTAATATTTTTAAACTATTTTATCATACCTTTTTAAAAATCTTTTTTAATTTTCATTGTTATAGTCATATTTTATCCTTTCATTGTATTTAACCTTATATTTTGTATACATAGAGGTTTTTTTCCTTTAAAATTTTGGGATATAATTTCTTCTTCTTTTTTTTAAGATTTTATTTATTTATTTGTCAGATAGAGAGCGCAGGAGCGAGCACAGGCAGACAGAGTGGCAGGCAGAGGCAGAGGGAGAAGCAGGCTCACTGCTGAGCAAGGAGCCCGATGTGGGACTCAATCCCAGGACGCTGGGATCACGACCTGAGCCAAAGGCAGCTGCTTAACCAACTGAACCACCCAGGCGTCCCTCTTCTAATAGATCAAAATATACCCTAAATCTAGCACATGGCTTTGTTCTAGTCTCCAGCCTGATCATATTATTTCCTCTTTTTTTCCTTTTCTTTTTTCAACCAACTTCTTATCTTATTAATTCCTTTTTTAAAGTCTTTTTAAATTTTTCTTTATAGTCATACTCCATCCCTTCATTGTGTTTAGCCTTATTTTTGTATATATTTAAGTTTTTCTTTCTTTAAAATTTTGGGAGGTAGTTTCTTCTAACAGACCAAAATACAACCAAAATCAAGTGTGTGGCTCTGTTCTATTCCCCAGTCTAATATATATTTATACATATATATATGTGTATATATATATATTTTTTTCCCACTATCTTCTCCCCTCACCCCCGGATTCAGGTCCCTTCTGATTCGGTTACTGTATATTTTTCTGGGGTTGGGTTGTTGCTACCCTTTTAGTATTTTGTTCTCTCATTCATCTATTCTTATCTGGATAAAATGACAAGACAGAAAAACTCATCACAAAAAAAGAATAAGAGGCAGTACCAATGGCTAGGGACATAATCAATACAGTCATCAGTAATAAGTCAGAACTAGAGTTCAGAATGATGATTATCAAGGTGTTAGCTGGGCTTGAAAAAAGCATGGAAGATATGAGAGAATCCCTTTCTGGAGCAATAAAATCCCTTTCTGAAGAAATAAAAGAACTAAAATCTAACCAAGTTGAAATTTGAAAAGCTATTACTGAGGTGCCATAAAAAATGGAGGCTCTTGGGGTGCCTGGGTGGCTCAGTGGATTGAGCCTCTGCCTTCGGCTCAGGTCATGATCCCAGGATCCTGGGATCGAGCCCTGTATTGGGCTCCCTGCTCAGTGGGGAGCCTGCTTCTCCCCCACCCACGCCTGCCTCTCTGCCTCCTTATGGCCTCTGTCTGTCAAATAAATAAATATTTTTTTTTAAAAATTGAGGCTCTTACTGCTAGGATAAATGAGGCAGAAGAGAGAATTAGTGATATAGAAGACCAAATGATGGAGAGTAAAGAAGCTGAGCAAAAGAGAGACAAACAACTACTGTACGATGAGGGGGGAATTCGAGACATAAGTGATACCATAAGATGAAACAATGTTAGAATAATTGGGATCCCAAAGGAAGAAGAAGAAAGAGAGAGAGGGGCAGAAGGTATATTGGAGCAAATTATAGTACAGAATTTCCCTAATATGGCAAAGGGAACAAGCATCAAAATCCAGGAGGCACACAGAGCCCCCCTCAAAATCAATAAAAATAGGTCCACATCCCATCATCTAATAGTAAAACTTACAAGTCTCAGTGACAAAAAGAAAATCCTGAAAACACCTCGGGACAAGAAGTCCATAACATACAATGGTAGAAATATTAGATTGACAGCAGACTTATCCACAGAGACCTGGCAGGCCAGGAAGAACTGGCATGATATATTCAGAGCACTAAATGAGAAAAATATGCAGCCAAGAACATTATGTCCAGCTAGGCTATCATTGAAAATAGAAGGAGAGAGAAAAATCTTCAGGACAAACAAAAGTTAAAAGAATTTGCAAACACCAAACTAGCCCTACAGGAAATATTGAAAGGGGTCCTCTAAGTAAAGAGAGAGCCTAAAAGTATTATCAGAAAGGAACAGAGACAATATACAGTAACAGTCACCTTAAAGGCAATACAAAGGCACTAAATTCAGATCTTTCAATAGTTACCCTGAATGTAAATGGGCTAAATGCCTGAATCAAAAGACACAGGGTATCAGAATGGATAAAAATAAGACCCATTGATATGTTGTCTACAAGAAATTCATTTTAGACCCAAAGACACCTCCAGATTGAATGTGAGGGGGTTTTACCATGCTAATGGACATCAAAAGAAATCTGGGGTGGCAATCACTATATCAGATAAACTAGATTTTAAGCCAGAGACTACAATAAGAGATGAGGAAGGACACTATATCATACTCAAAGGGTCTTTCCAACAACAAGATCTAGCAATTTTAAATATCTATGCCCCTAACATGGGAGTAGCCAATTATGTAAACCAATTAATAACAAAATCGTAGAGGGGCCTGGGTGGCTCAGTGAGTTAAGCCTCTGCCTTCAGCTCAGGTCATGATCTCAGGGTCCTGGGATTGAGCCCCGCATTGGGCTCTCTGCTCAGTGGGGAGCCTGCTTCCCCCTCTCTCTGCCAGCCTCTCTATCTACTTGTGATCTCTGTCTGTCAAATAAATAAATAAAATCTTTTTAAAAAGAGAGAGAGAGAAATAACAAAATCGAAGAAACACATCAACAATAATACAATAAGAGTAGGGGATTTTAAACCCCGCCCCTCATTAAAATGGACAGATCATTTAAGCAAAAGATCAACAAGGAAATGAAGACTTTAAATGACACACTGGATCAGACGGACATCACAGATATATTTAGAACATTCCATCCGAAAACAACAGAATACACATTCTTCTCTAGTGCACATGGAACATTCTCCAAAACAGATCACACCCTAGGTCACAAATCAGGTCTCAACTGGTATCAAAAGATTGGGATCATTCCCTACATAATTCAGACCACAATGCTTTGAAACTACAACTCAATCACAAGAGAAAAGTTGGAAAGAACTCAAATACACGGAGGTTAAAGAGCATCCTACTAAAGAATGAGTGGGTCAACCAGGAAGTTATAGAAGAATTTTAAAAATTCATGGAAACAAATGAAAATGAAAATACAACTGCTCAAAATCTTTGGTACATAGAAAAGGTAGTCCTGAGAGGAAAGTATATAGTGATACAAGCCTTTCTCTAGAAACAAGAAAGGTCTCAAATACACAACCTAACCCTACACCCAAAGGAGCTGGAGAAAGAAAAGCAAAGAAAGCCTAAACCCAGCAGGAGAAGAGAAATCATAAAGATCAGAGCAGAAATCAATGAAATAGAAACCAAAAGAACAGTAGAACAGATCAACAAAACTAGGAGTAGGTTCTTTGAAAGAATTAATAAGATTGATAAACTCCTGGCCAGACTTATCAAAAAGAAAAGAGAAAGGACCCAAATTAACAAAATCATGAATGAAAGAGGAACAATCACAACCAACACCAAAGAAATAAAAAACAATTATAAGAACATATTATGAGCAACTATACACCAGCAAATTTGACAATCTGGAAGAAATGGATTCATTCCTAGAGACATATAAACTATCAAAACTGAACCAGGGATAAATAGAAAAACTTAACAGATCCATAACCAGTAAGGAGATTGAAGAAGTCATCAAAAATCCCCCCCCCCCACAAAAGAGCCCAGGGCCAGACGGCTGCCCAGGGGGATTCTACCAAACATTTAAAGAATAATTAGTACCTATTCTCCTGAAACTGTTCCAAAAAAATAGAAATGAACAAAAAACTTCCAAACTCATTTTATGAGGCCAGCATTATTTGATCCCAAAACCAGATAAAGACCCCATCAAAAAGGAGAATTACAGACCAATATCCTCAATGAACACGGGTGCAAAAGTTCTCACCAAAAAATACTAGCCAATTGCATCCAACAACACATTAAAAGGATTATTCACCAAGACCAAGTGGGATGTATTCTGGGCTGCAAGCTTGTTCAACATCTGCAAATCAATCAATGTGACACAATACATTAATAAAAGAAAGAACAAGAACCATATGATACTCTCAATAGATGCTGAAAAAGCATTTTTTTAGGTTTTTTTCTTTTTTTTTTTAGATTTTATTTATTTATTTGACAGATCACAAGTAGGCAGAGTGACAGGCATAGAAAGAGGGGGGTAAGCAGGCTCCCTGCTGAGCAGAGAGCCCCATGTGGGGCTCAATCCCAGGACCCTGGGATCATGACCTGAGCTGAAGGCAGAGGCTTTAACCCACTGGGCCACCCAGGCGCCCCCTGAAAAAGCATTTGACAAAGTATGACATCCTTTCTTGATAAAAACTCTTCAAAGGATAGGGTTAGAAGATACATACCTCAATATCATCAAAACCATTTATGAAAAACCCACAGAGAATATCATTCTCAGTGGGGGGAAACTGAGAGCTTTTCCCCTAAGGTCAGGAGCTCAGCAGGGATGTCCACTATCACCACTGCTATTCAACATAGTATTAGAAATCCTAGCCTTAACAATCAGACAACAAAAAGAAATAAAAGGCATCCGAATCATCAAAAATGTCAAACTCTCACTCTTTGCAGATGATATGATACTTTATGTGGAAAACCCAAAGGACTCCACTCCAAAACTGCTAGAACTCATACAGGAAATCAATAAAGTGTCAGGATATAAAACCAAGGCACAGAAATCAATTGCATTTCCATACACCAAGAGCAAGACAGAAGAAAGAGATATTAAGGAGTTGATCCCATTTACAATTGCACCCCAAAACCTTGAGATACCTAGGAATAAACCTAACCAGAGGCAAAGAACCAGTACTCAGAAAACTATTAAGTACTCATGAAAGAAATTGAGGAAGACACAAAGAAATGGAAATGGCATTGATATTTATTTACTGAGATATTTGCTTACTGCATTTCAGTGATTGGATGTTGGAAGTGTATGCATTTATGATTGTTATGTCTTCTTAATATATTGACCCTTTTGTTATTATATAATGACCTTCTTTGTCTTTTGTTACCATTTTTGGCTTGATAACTATTTTGTCTGATATAACTACAACTATACCCATTTTCTTTTGGTCACCGTTTGTTTGGAGTATCATCTTCTACTCCTTCACCTTGAGCCTTTGTTCCTTTGAAGCTGAAATAAGTCTCCTAAAGGCAGCATACAGTTGGGTTTTGCTTTTAATCCACCCAGCCACTCTGTGCCATTTGATTAGTGAATTCAACTTATTTACAATTAGGTAATTACTGATACATGAGGACTTAAAACTGCCATTTTATTTTATCTTTTGTTTCTAGTTGTTTATCTCCATTGTTTCTTTTTTCCTTGTGTTTCTGTCTACCTTTTTAAGTTGGTGGTTTTCTATGATAATTTGTTCAATTTCCCCTAATTTTATGTTTTGTGTCTGCTCTCTATATTTTTTAAGCTTTTTATTTAAACTCAATTTCGTTAACATATAGTGTATTATTAGTTTCAGGGATAGAATTTAGTGATTCATGCCTATAATACCCAGTGCTCATTATATCAATTGCCCTCCTTAATACTCGTCACCCAATTACCCTATCCTCCTACCCACCACACTTCCAGAAACCCTCAGTTTTTTCCATATAGTTAAGAGTCTCTTATGGCTTGCTTCCTTCACTGTTTTTTTTTAAGATTGTATTTATTTGTTTTAGAGAGAGAAAGAGAGCATGATCAAGGGGAGTGGGAGAGGGAGAGAGAGAAGAAGATTCCCTGTTGAGCAGAGCCCAATGCGGGACTCAATTCCAGAACCCTGGGATCATGACCTGAACCAAATGCTTAACTGCCTGAGCCACCCAGGCACCCCTCCCTCTCTATTTTTGTCTTATTTTATTTCTCCTTCCCTTCCCCTGTTTATCTGTTTTGCTTCTTAAATTCCACATATGAGTGAAATCATATGGTATTTTTCTCTATTTGCTTAGCATAATACCTTCTAGTTCCATCCACTTCTTTGCAAATGGCAAGATTTCATTCTTTTTTTATTGCTGAGTAATATTCCACTATATATATCTACCACATCTTCTTTATCCACTCATCTGTTGATGAACATCTGGGCTCTTTCCATAGTTTGGCTATTGTGGACATTGCTACTATTTTTGTTTTGTGGTTACCATGAGGTAACCACATCTTAAAGGTATAAAAGGTATAAAACATCTTACAGACAAAATAGTCTTTTTCTGCTGACAGAAACGTATTTTCAGTTGCTTATAAAGGTTGTGTCATTTTCTTCTTCCCCTTTTTTGCTTTTGTCATCATGAATTATCCCTTTTCATGCTGTGGCCACACTGTCCAATGATAGTGACTATAGTTATTTTTAATGCTTTTTCCTTTCATTTTGATGCTATAATTGTTTAACAGCCTAGTCTAAAATGGAGTTACAATTTTCTGATTCTGTATAACTACTTAACACCTTATTCAAAATATTGTGTGTTTTTGTCTTATTGTTTCAGGTAGAAGAGTTCCTTTCAACATTTCTTGTAAGGCAGGTCTAGTGGTGACAAACGCCTTCAACTTTTGTTTGTCTGGGAAAGCCTCTATTTTTTCTTCATAACTGAAGGATAGTTTTGCTGGATAGATCATTCTTGGCTGGCAATTTTTATCTTTCAGTACTTTGAATATGTTATTCTACTCTCACCTGGACTATAGAGTTTCTTCTGAGAAATCTGCTGATAGTCTAATAAGGGTTTCTTTGTAGATTACTTCCCCCACTCCCCCACCCCCGGTGTCTTTAAGATTTTTTTCATCATCACTGACTTTTGATAGTTTCATTATAATGTGTCTTGGAAAAGCTCTTTTTGCATTGAGATAGTAAGGAGATCTACTAGTTTCATGGAATTCTAGATCTAGTTCTTTCCCCAGGTTTGGGAAGTTCTCAGCTATTATTTCTTTAAATAACCTCTCTGCCCCCTTCTCTTCTCCTTCTGCTATACCCACTATTCTTCTATTGGCTCTCCTAATGAAGTCTGATAGCTCTTGTAGAGCTTCTTCAGTTTTTTAAAATTTTAATTATCTCTTCTCTTCCACTCAAATCATTTCTAGGTTCTTCTGTTTTTCTCTATTACCAATGCTTTCTTAATGCATTCTTCATTTATTTATTGAGTTCTTCAGTCCAGAATTTTTTTGATTATTCTTTAGAATTTCAAATCTTTGGTAAAGCACTCCTTCTGCTAATTTTATTCTTGAGTTCACTAAATTGCCTTTCTGGATTTCCTCATAGTTTACTGAATTTCTTCATGACAGCTGTCTTAAATTCTCTGTCAGATCCCAATCTTCCATGACTTTGGGTTTGGTTGCTAGAGAATTATAATGTTCTTTTTGTGATACTTTATTACTGATTTTTCATGGCCTTTGAAGAGATGTGTGTCTGCTGATGCCTTGAAATAGTGAACACCTTTCTTATTTAGGTAAAGCTCTGTAAATTACTCTGATTTTAGCAATTTAACATGTTTGCAACAAGGGGGTCTTTCTCTTGTCTTCCAGCAGGTGGTGCTATAGCATAAGTTTTTGGTTTGGGGTTTTTGTGGGGTTGTTTGTTTTGGGGGGTTCCCTTGTTGAACTGCCTCCTAGCTATATTTGGGAGTGTGCTTTCCCCCCTACATCCCCTCTGCCAGAGGGGTCACCCGTGCCACGTGGCTGCATGTCTCTAGAGTTGCTGAGGCAGTCATAGCTGCTGGGGGCACCAAGGTTGCAGACATTGCTTGGGGAGGGGAGTGCCACAGACACAGCCCCAAGTGCTGGGATCGCCTTGACAGGGTCACAGTTGTCACTGCCAGTGTTGCTAGGATCACAGGTAATGCTACTCATGTTCCTCCAGTTTTGCCACCTCTGTGAGATTCAATTCACCCACCTTCAAAGTAGGGATGTGCATGTCTCTCAGGCATCCTGGTATGCTGTGCAGAGGATCCTTAGTTGGACTGTGGCTGTTCTATTGATTATAACTTAAAGACAAAAGGAGGGGCGCCTGGATGTTTCAGTCATTAAGTGACTGCCTTCAGCTCAGGTCATGATCCCAGGATCCTAGGATCAAGCCCCACATTGGGCTCCCTTCTCAGGGGGAGCCTGTTTCTCCCTCTGCCACTTGCCCTGCTTGGTTTCCTCTCTCCCTGTCTCTCTCTCTCTCTCTCATCAATTAAATAAATAAAATCTTTTTTTAAAAGGGATAACCAAGCTGCTGAGATAAAAGACAATGCATTTGTAGTGCTAACTGCAAAGTTATAAAAAACTTCCCCAGCAGGGCTCAGCATTCTGTTGTTGGAGGTGAGATGGTAATGGATAACATGCATGGGTCTAATTTAGTGGATTACATCTAACAGTTCACATACTGCCCACCCAATTCAGGATTGTACAGAATATGACTTCAACATGCCTTTCTAGCTTTATCTCCTATGCAGTCAACCCCCAAACAACTGAGTTCTCTCCTATTTCCTATAACAGCTCCCTCATTCAGACCTGCTCATGCTCTTCCAGTCATTTGAAAATCTCCCTCTCTAGGAACTTCGCACCTGAAGTCCCTGGGGCTGACCAATTCAAAAAGAGATCGCTCTTCTAATTTCTTTCTTACCAAAGTATAAAATGAATTTGTTAAAAAGGTGTTTGTGATTATTATTATGTCTTATAAATAAAGAAGAACAAGGGGCTATTTGTTTATGTTGGTCAAGTATTGTGAACAAGAAACAAAAGTAACAACTTTATACTGGGCATCAAGTACTTACACAGGAATAATTAAGTTCCAGTGTTTTACCAAACTTACTAAGGAAGATAAAATAATACAGCCAATGACATTTAGACCCCTGCTTCTACTAGGTGGGCCTTAGGTATATAACAAACAATGAAAAAAGAGTACCACCTCCTGGAATAACTACCCTGGGAAGAAAAACATTATAAGAGAAGTGAGCCTTGGTCCCAAAGTGGTGTCCCTGCTTCACTGGAAGTCATGAGGATGTCTCTGAAGGTGGAGAGTCCAGTAGCTGCCCAATCTGAGAGGCCATCTCAAGACCCAATCTGAGAGGCCATCATCATCACATCTGTCAGCAGCTACATCCATCCTAGACAAGATCCAGAGAAGTTAGGGAGAGTGCAGGTCCGTGTCTTCACTTCTTTCTGTATTTGCTGTACCCACAAAAAGTGCATATTTGGGTTTGGTTTTGTTTAAAGGTTCTAATCTTGAGAATGCTTGGTTAGAATGGGACATGTAGGTAGGTTAGGGATAATGGAGTAGTAGATTTCTTCCAGCTCCAACTCCCCTAGATTAACCTAGCAAACAGCTTCATTGGCACTTCCTCCTCCTCCTTGCAGGGAGTTTAGCACTTAGGTCTCAGGATGTCAGAGCTGTGAACACCCTAAATACAGTCCCATTGAATCTGGTCTTTCATACTCTGGTCTCTTCTTTGGATAAGACATATTTGAAAACACATTTGAAAAAACGTAGTCTTCCGCTGAGGTTACAGAATGGTATCTACACATCCTACTTGAGTGCCCAGAGTTATGGAGACTCAGCCACTCTGTGTGCTGCACAAAACTGGGGCTATGGATCAGACAGTTAAAGAGTTAAAGTCTAGAGGCAACAGGAGTAGAGGACCATGGGGGCTGGGAGACAGGATCCAGTGTGGCAGATGAAAAGGCTGTGTGACTCAAACAACAGCAGAGGAAAGCACATGAATGGAGCTGGATGCAGCGAGGGCTTCCCCAAGGAGGAGATGCTCCAGCTGAGCCTGGAAGGAAACCAAGGTCCTCTGCAGGATTCCTTTAGCCCAAATACAGATAGGAAATAGCTACATGTATCTTTAGAAACAATTTCAAGACTCAAGATGGTGGAGAAGTAGCAGGCTGAGATGACATCAGGTAGCAGGAGATCAGCTAGATAGCTTATCAAACCATTCTGAACACCTACAAATCCAACAGGAGATCGAAGAGAAGAGCAACAATTCTAGAAACAGAAAATTGACCACTTTCTGAAAGGTAGGACCAGCGGAGAAGTGAATCCGAAGCGAGGGGAAGATAGACCATGGGGAGAGGGGCCAGCTCCCAGCAAGCGGAGGAGCAATGGAGCACAAAATCAGGACTTTTAAAAGTCTGCTCCATGGAGGGACATTGCTCCAGAGGCTAAACTGGAGTGAAGACCTCGCGGGGACAGCGTGGCCTCAGGTCCCACGGGGTCACAGAAGGATCGGGGATGTCTGAGTGTCGCAGAGCTCACAGGTATTAGAGTGGGGAAGCTGGCTACAGAGACAGAGCTGAGGAGTGAGCTCTCAACTCAGGGTTACCTTGAACCATAATCCATGACACAGGCCGGTGCACTGTGTGTGGGGTCCCCACAAGATCCAGGGAGACTCTGACCTGGAAGAGCTCAGGGATCTGCGGGGTTCGGAGACTCCAGGCAGGGCTGTGTGCCAGAGACAGAGATGCTTGGTCACAGGCTGGGTGAGCTTGGAGTGCAGCCGGAGGCCAGTGAGACAGGAGTGATTGAGTGCGATTTTCTCCAAGCGCAGCTGGAGGCCAGGGAGACGGGAGTGATTAAGCGCTTTTCTCCGAGGGCGCACTGAAGAGTGGGGCTCCGGACTTTTGGTACCTCCAGGCCAGAGATTGGGAGGCTGCCATTTTCATTCTCGTCCTCTGGAACTCTATGGAAAGCGTTCAGGGAACAAAAGCTCCCGAAAGTGAACCCAAGTGGATTACTTAGCCCGGCCCCTGGTAAGGGCAGGGCAATTCCACCTGGGGCAGAGACACTTGAAAATCACTACAACAGGCCCCTCCCCGAGATCAACAAGAAATCCAGCCAAGACCAAGTTCACTTACCAAGGAGAACAGTGGAATTCCAGAGGAGGAGAAAGCAAAGCATGGAATTCATGGATTTCTCCCCATGAATCTTTAGTCTTGCGAAGTTAATTAATTTTTTTAATTTTTTTTCTCTTCTGCTAATTTTTTAACTTTTACCCTTTCCTCTTTTAACATTTTTTAACTAGTTTATCTTAATAACTTTCTTTAGAAAAATATCTTTTTTGAACCTTTATTATTATAGTCATATTTTATCCTTCATTGTATCTAACTTTATTCTTTGTATACACATAGGGTTTTTTCCTTCTAAAAAATTTGGGGTACAACTTCCTCTAATAGATCAAAATACACCCTAAATCTACCACCGGGCTTGATCTAGTCTCCAGCCCAAGCACGTTCTCTCCACGTTCTTTTTTTTTATTCTCACTACCAACATACCTTATCAACTCCTTTGTTTGAAATTTTTTAAAAAATTTTCATCTTTATAGTCATATTCCATCACTTCATTGTGTTTACCCTTATATATGTTTTTCATTCTTTAAAATTTTGGGAGGTAATGTCTTCTACGAGACCAAAATACTCCCAAAATTAAGTGGGTGACCCTGTACTAGTCACCAGTCTAATATATATATTTTTTTTCTTTTTTTATATTTTTTCTTTATTTGAGTTTTTTAAAATTTTTTTTCTCTTTTCTGAACTTTTTACCCCCTTTCTTCCCCCCACCCATGATTTGGGGCCTCTTCTGATTTGATTAAAGCACATTTTCCTGGGGTCTTTGCCACTCTTTTAGTATTTCATTTGCTCCTTCATATATTCTTATCTGGACAAAATGACAAGGCGGAAAAACTCACCACAAAAAAAAAAAAAGAACAGGAGGCAATACCGAAGGCTAGGGACCTAATCAATACAGACATTGGTAATATGGCAGATCTAGAGTTCAGGATGATGATTCTCAAGGTTCTAGCCGGGCTCAAAAAAGGCATGGATGATATTAGAGAAACCCTGTCTGGAGAAATAAAAGCCCTTTCTGGAGAAATAAAAGAACTAAAATCTAACAAAGTTGAAATCAAAAAAGCTATTAATGAGGTACAATAAAAAATGGAGGCTCTTACTGCTAGGATAAATGAGGCAGAAGAAAGAATTAGTGATATAGAAAACCAAATGACAGAGAATAAAGAAGCTGAGCAAAAGAGAGACAAACAACTACTGGACCATGAGGAGAGAATTCGAGAGATAAGTGATACCATAAGACAAAACAACATTAGAATAATTGGGATTCCAGAAGAAGAAGAAAGAAAGAGGGGAGCAGAAGGTATATGGGAGAGAATTATCATAGAGAATTTCCCTAATATGGCAAAGGGAACAAGCATCAAAATCCAGGAGGTGCAGAGAATCCCCCTCAAAGTCAATGAGAATAGGTCCACACCCCGTCATCTAATAGTAAAATTTACAAGTCTTAGCAACAAAGAAAATCCTGAAAGCAGCCCAGGACAAGAAGTCTGTAACATACAATGGTAAAAATATTAGATTGGCAGAAGACTTATCCACAGAGACCTGGCAGGCCAGAAAGAACTGGCATGATATATTCAGAGCACTAAACGAGAAAAACATGCAGCCAAGAATACTTTATCCAGCTAGGTTATCATTGAAAATAGAAGGAGAGATAAAAAGCTTCCAGGACAAACAAAAACTGAAAGAATTTGTAAACACCAAACCAGCTCTACAGGAAATATTGAAAGGGGTCCTCTAAGCAAAGAAAGAGCCTTAAAGTAGTATATCATAAAGGAACAGAGACAATATACAGTAACAATCACCGTACAGGCAATACAATGGCACTAAATTCATATCTCTCAATAGTTACCCTGAAAGTAAATGGGCTAAATGCCCCAATCAAAAGACACAGGGTTTCAGAATGGATAAAAAAACAAAACCCATCAATATGCTGCCTACAAGAAACTCATTTTAGACCTGAAGACAGCTCCAGATTGAAAGTGAGGGGGTGGAAAACAATTGACCATGCTAATGGATATCAGAAGAAAGCTGGGGTGGCAATCCTTATATCAGATCAATTAGATTTTAAGCCAAAGACTATAATAAGAGATGAGGAAGGACACTATATCATACTCAAAGGGTCTGTCCAACAAGAAGATCTAACCATTTTAAATATCTATGCCCCTAACATGGGAGCAGCCAACTATATAAACCAATTAATAACAAAATCAAAGAAACACATTGACAATAATACAATAATAGTAGGAGACTTTAACACTCCCCTCACTGAAATGGGCAGATCATCCAAGCAAAAGATCAACAAGGAAATAAAGGTCTTAAATGACACACTGGAGCAGATGGACATCACAGATATATTCAGAACCTTCCATCCCAAAGCAAAAGAATACACATTCTTCTCTAGTGCCCATGGAACATTCTCCAGAATAGATCACATCCTGGGTCATAAATCAGGTCTCAACTGGTATCAAAAGATTGGGATCATTCCCTGCATCTTTTCAAACCACAATGCTCTGAAGCTAGAACTCAATCACAAGAGGAAATTTGGAAAGAGCCCAAATACATAGAGACTCAAGAGCATCCTTCTAAAGAATGAATGGGTCAACCAGGAAATTAAAGAAGAATTGAAAAAAATCATGGAAACAAATGATAATGAAAACACAACGGTCCAAAATCTGTGGGACACAGCAAAGACAGTCCTGAGAGGAAAATATATAGCAATACAAGCCTATCTCAAGAGACAGGAAAGGTCTCAAATACACAACCTAACCCTACACCTAAAGGAGCTTGAGAAAGAACAACAAAGAAAGCCTAAACCCAGCAGGAGAAGAGAAATAATAAAGATCAAAGCAGAAATCAATGAAATAGAAACCAAAAAAACAATAGGACAAATCAAGGAAACTAGGAGCTGGTTCTTTGAAAGAATTAATAAGATTGATAAACCCCTGGACAGGCTTATCCAAAAGAAGAGAGAAAAGACCCAAATAAATAAAATCATGAATGAAAGAGGAGAGATCACAACCAATACCAAAGAAATACAAACAATTATAAGAACATATTATGAGCAACTCTATGCTAACAAATTTGACAATCTGGAAGAAATGTATGCATTCCTAGAGACATAGAAACTACCACAACTGAACCAGGAAGAAATAGAAAACCTGAATGGGCCCATAACCAGTAAGGAGATTGAAACAGTCATCAAATATCTCCAAACAAACAAGAGCCCAGGTCCGGATGGCTGCCCAGGGGAATTCTACCAAACATTTAAAGAAGAATTAATTCCTATTCTCCTGAAACTGTTCCAAAAAACAGAAATGGAAGGAAAACCTCCAAACTCATTTTATGAGGCCAGCATCACCTTGATCCCCAAACCAGACAAGGATCCCATCAAAAAAGAGAATTACAGACCAGTATCCTTGATGAACACAGATGCGAAAATTCTCACCAAAATACTAGCCAATAGGATCCAACAGTACATTAAAAAGATTATTCACCATGACCAAATGGGATTTACTCCAGGGCAGCAAGGTTGGTTCAACATCTGCAAATCAATCAATGTGATACAATACATTAACAAAGAAAGAACAAGAACCATATGATACTCTCAATAGATGCTGAAAAAGTATTTGACAAAGTACAGCATCCCTTCCTGATCAAAACTCTTCAAAGTGTAGGGATAGAGGGCACATACCTCAATATTATCAAGGCCATCTATGAAAACCCCACTGCAAATATCATTCTCAATGGAGAAAAACTAAGAGCTTTTCCACTAAGGTCAGGAACACGGCAGGGATGTCCGTTATCACCACTGCTATTCAACATAGTACTAGAAGTCCTAGTCTCAGCAATCAGACAACAAAAAGAAATTAAAGGCATCCAAATCGGCAAAGAGGAAGTCAAACTATCACTCTTTGCAGATGATATGGTACTATATGTGGAAAACCCAAAAGGCTCCACTCCAAAACTGCTAGAGCTTGTACAGGAATTCAGTAAAGTGTCAGGATATAAAATCAATGCACAGAAATCAGTTGCATTTCTTTACACCAACAAGGCAGAAGAAAGAGAAATTAAGGAGTCAATCCCATTTACAATTACACCCAAAACCATAAGATACCTAGGAATAAACCTAACCAAAGAGGCCAGGAATTTATACTCAGAAAACTATAAAGTATCATGAAAGAAATTGAGGAAGACACAAAGAAATGGAAAAATGTTCCATGTTCATGGATTGGAAGAATAAATATTGTGAAAATGTCTATGCTACCTAAAGCTATCTACACATTTAATGCAATGCCTATCAAAATCCCATCCATTTTTTTCAAAGAAATGGAACAAATAATCCTAAAATTTATATGGAACCAGAAAAGATCTCGAATAGCCAAAGGAATATTGAAAAAGAAAGCCAAAGTTGGTGGCATCACAATTCCAGACTTGAAGCTCTACTACAAAGCTGTCATCATCAAGACAGTATGGTACTGGCACAAAAACAGACACATAGATCAATGGAACAGAATAGAGAGCCCAGAAATAGATCCTCAACTCTATGGTCAACTAATCTTCGACAAAGCAGGAAAGAATATCCAATGGAAAAAAGACAGCCTCTTCAACAAATGGTGTTGGGAAAATTGGACAGCCACATGCAGAAAAATGAAATTGGACCATTTCCTTACACCACACATGAAAACAGACCCAAAATGGATGAAGGACCTCAACGTGAGAAAGGAATCCATCAAAACCCTTGAGGAGAACACAGGCAGCAACCTCTTTGACCTCAGCCACAGCAACTTCTTCCTAGGAACAACGCCAAAGACAAGGGAAGCAAGGGAAAAAAATGAACTATTGGGACTTCATCAAGATCAAAAGATTTTGCACAGCAAAGGAAACAGTCAACAAAACCAAAAGACAACTGACAGAATGGGAGAAGATATTTGCCAACGACATTTCAGATAAAGGGCTAGTATCCAAAATCTATAAAGAGCTTAGCAAACTCAACACCCAAAGAACAAATAATCCAATCAAGAAATGGGCAGAGGACATGAACAGACATTTCTGCAAAGAAGACATCCAGATGGCCAACAGACACATGAAAAAGTGCTCCACATCACTGGGCATCAGGGAAATACAGATCAAAACCACAATGAGATACCACCTCACACCAGTCAGAATGGCTAAAATGAACAAGTCAGGAAATGACAGATGCTGGCGAGGATGTGGAGAAAGGGGAAACCTCCTACACTGTTGGTGGGAATACAAGCTGGTGCAACCACTCTGGAAAACAGCATGGAGTTTCCTCTAAAAGTTGAAAATTGAGCTACCTTATGACCCAGCAATTGCACTACTGGGTATTTACCCTAAAGATACAAATGTAGTGATCCGAAGGGACACATGCACCTGAATGTTTATAGCAGCAATGTCCACAAGAGCCAAGTTATGGAAAGAACCTAGATGTCCATCAACAGATGAATGGATAAAGAAGAGGTGGTATATATATACAATGGAATACTATGCAGCCATCAAATGAAATGAAATCTTGCCATTTGCGACAACATGGATGGAACTAGAGGGTATTATGCTTAGCGAAATAAGTCAATCGGAGAAAGACAACTATCATATGATCTACCTGATATGAGGAAGTGGAGATGCAATGGGGGTGGGGGTTAAGGGGGTAGGAAAAGAAAAAATGAAAGAAGATGGGATTGGGAGGGAGACAAACCAAAAGACTCTTAATGTCATAAAACAAACTGAGGGGGGTGGGGGGGAGGGGGGTTGGGAGAGGGTGGGGGGGTTATATGATATGTTTAAATAAAAATAAAAATTAAAAATTAAATAAATAAAAATTTTAAAAAAAATTTAAAAACCTATTACTCAGGGAAAATAAAAAAAAGAAAAGAAACAACATCAAGACTTCCAGTGTGAATTCCTTCTGATACTATGAACTAGCATGGGGACAGATAGATGGCTCTATCCCTTGATAAAGAAATAGCTTACGCCATAGCTAGCACCACTCATTACCGAAATGCCCTTCTCAATGTTATTTTTATGTCAATTTCCTGCTCAGGAATTTACCAGACACACTTCTGTCCTTTGGGACTAATCTAAGTTTACTGTCCTTTGGGACATGCCATCTCCATGTGTTCATGTCCAAATTATTTTTTATTCCCAACCTCATCTTTTCGTTTCAGCCAAACCTGTTGCCTGACTCGTCCCTATTCCAAAAAATGCTTCTTTCCTCCTCTTTGTCTTTGATTAGAGTATCCCCACAATTTGGACAGGCAAGAAAGGAAGGAAGGATGGAGGATAAAGGCAGACAGACAGAAGACAAAGGTGGTAGAGAGGGAGAGAACATGGAAGAAAGAAAGAGAAAAGGGAATAAGGAATTCCCACTGAACTATCTAATCTCCCCCAGCAGGTACTTTGTGGTTTTCCTCCCTAGGGAAAGGAAGCTGGTCAGTTGCTTGACATACTTCCAGTAGGTACTGAGTGAGTGTTCTTCCCCAGAGTATTTAATCTGGCCTGGTCAATTCTTCCTGTGATTTCTACAGTCAACTCTATGCTTTACAAAGTGACACGGAAAAAAAAACAAGTTAACTTTAGCCAGAAAGGCAAGGAGCAAGACAGGTCTTCTTAGACTCCTGTTCTTTACCCAGCACTGGGTCCCTTGTGTATCTCTGTTTCATTTTGTTCATTCGCAATCCTCCAAGCAACCCCATGTGCTAATCTGAACTGTAAACTGAAGCAGAGATGCAATATACTGGGCTTCAGCAGAGTTATCTCCAAAGTAATGACCTCTCAAGTGAGATCAAGAAACAGAGCCTATATATCCATGGCCATTCTCTTTTCCTTCTCAGACTTGGCGCTCCCACCAAAACCCAGCCCCTGAAGCCTCCTCACATGTGTATATGTGATGGCAAAGCACCAAATGAAGGTGCAAATAATTCAATCAGGAACCAAAGCCAATTCTCAATGACACGTCTTAACCGAATTAACTGAATTTGCCAAATGCTCTAATGTTCTATAACTATAATTACACTTCATAATCTGTTGCAATACAGTCATTTGGAGACAGAAGTGCTGAATTAATTGTACAATTTGGGGACCTCTAGACTTTCTCCCTTAAGACCAAGTTAAGTTCTCAACATGGGAAGATTCATTCTTCTTGGTGCAGAATAATATCTGTAATAAACCCAGAGCATAAGTGAGCAGTATGCTCAAACGGCTGCTACAAAACAGCTATGTGATCACACCCTAGGTCCACTTAAATGCAATTTATGTCAAATGCATTAACAGAGGATGTGATGAGTATTTGATTTGTTTGTGGGGAAATAGCATAATTCCTCAAGGTTTTGGATATGTGTTTGTGATGAGGGAAAACTAATAAGTGGGAGCACTCACCAGGATGGTCGTTTATGGGGTCTTCATGCATTTCCAGAAGATGGGTTTCTCTGTGGACACACCTGGGAGCTTTCTTGCCTCAGGCACTGCAGATCAAGAGGCTGTTGGGCATGTTATGTTTTTGAAGACATCTCTTCATCCTTCACATTTTCCTTGAATATGTGGACATAAATTGGACAATCCATGGGCGCCTGCGTGGCTCAGTTGTTTAAGTGACTACCTTTGGCTCAGGTCATGATCCTGGAGTCCTGGGATCGAGTCCAACTTCGGGCTCCCTGCTCGGCAGGGAGTCTGCTTCTCCTGCTGACCTCTCTCCTCTCATGTTCTCTCTCTCTCAAATAAATAAATAAAATCTTTTAAAAAAATAAAAATAAAAAAGTAAATTGGACAATCCATCCAATCCCTTGGCCTGATGATTTGACACCAAAATGTCTGCAAGGCAGGCAGGACTGTGACCTGACCACCTGGCTGTGAAGAGCACTTTAGCTGATGACTTAACAAGAAGCTTGCTTCAGAGCATTATTCTGGTGGAGACTGAGAAGTGACCATGCACTGGCCAGCAGCTGACCAAGCCCCGTCATTTCTCCACATAAGATTCAGGATGGCAAATGTTCTCACTTGTGGGTAGTGCCAATAACCAAGGGGATGGACTTAGAACTAATCAAGACAAGTATTCAACATTCCATAATTTCTCAGGGATTGACCGATTTTACTTTAGATGATGTGTTATTTTTCAAAAGCTAACATCAATTCAGTTTGGGTTTTTTTGTAAGTGAGGAGTGGGGGATGTGAAACTTTGAGCAAATCTAAATTATTCATGGCCTCTTTTAAGTCAGCTAGAACTAGTTTTTCAGATGCTGTCTACTGTTTAGATATTTTTCCATTGATAATCTTGAGTATGAATGCTAGTTAATTCTAGGACATTACACTGTGATAAAATTTGTTATTTCTACTTATAAATTCTACTTAACTCTAAACAGTAAAGGTTAGTTTGTGTCAACAATATTATTGATGAAAAAATAAATCAGTAATAATATAGCCTTAAAAGTGATTTAAACATACATTATCAAGGAATCAATCATTCAAGTGCTACTCTATCAGACATTTGTAAAACTCTTGGGACAGGTTAGTAATCAACATACTGTTTTTTCTTATTTCCCCTGAAAAATGAGGAAATTAAGCTAAATATCTAATATATGGCAAAGGTCTGATATTACCATGATCCACAGTTTTCTGGGAATGGCATGGTAGCATCCAGCAACCACAGCCAGAAGGGTGGAAAGCACACAGTCAGAGAGCAGAAAGAATGCTGGTGCATTGAGGCATCCTCAGATTATCCCCAAGCCATGAAATCTTAGGTTTGAAAAATGGCCTCTTTTTAATGAACTGTGCTTTGACTGACAAATATCAGTACTCTTTTAAAATGCAGAATTTCATGTGTGATGAGTAAATCTGCATGTATGTACTCAAAAGCCAGAGGGAATTACGGAGACATTCAATGTACTGCTAAACTTCCTTGATTGCCACAGCTCTTCTGGGGATTTTTCAGATGATGTGGTCAAATTTAGGATGAACTTAGTTTTTCTGTCACCTGGAATGAAATGGTTTGTAGGGCAAATTAATAATGTAGAGATAAGATTTCAGATGAAAATTTTGTATTGAGTGATTATTTTATGTATTTTTGAGTAAGTCTTTTTTTTTAAGAATTTATTTATTTATTTGACAGAGATCACAAGTAGGCAGAGAGGCAGGCAGAGAGAGAGAGGAGGAAGCAGGCTTCCCGATGAGCAGAGAGCCCGATGCGGGGCTCGATCCCAGGACCCTGAGATCATGACCTGAGCCAAAGGCAGAGGCTTTAACCCACTGAGCCACCCAGGCGCCCCGAGTAAGTCTTTTAAAAATACTCTTCAAACACATCAGAGGCAATCATTTATATAAAAAAATAATTAATTATGTTTGCTTTTCACTTACCTGAAGGTTAAACTCCCCAAAACTTCAAGTACAAATGTAGCCAAGAATCCAGAAGTGAACATGACCTGCTCCCATCCTCTAACACTCAGACCAAGACTCGCTTCTCCATGAAGCTGTACACCTTGCTCCCAAAGAGCAATTGGCCCATGCTAACATGTGCTGAGCACTAATTCACTTGGAATTCACATACTTATTTTCCTGGATTCCCCCTGGTAGACTGGGAATGCTCTGAAAAAAAAAGGACCATGTCTTTAATCTCTTTGCCTAAGTGTGAGCTCCTGACATGGAGAAAGAGTCACTAGTTGCAGGAAGAAAAAAGAGGAGGAGGAGGAGGATGTGGGAGAGGAGGAGGAAAAGGAAAGAAGAGGCAATACAAAGGAAAAATAGAACCATTTCCAGGTTATATGAAAACAGAGTATCACATTATGGAAAATTATGTGCCAGTGTAGGCAGAGATAAAAGAGAGCAGGGACAGCAAACAAGAAAACCTATATGAAGCAGGTGGATTCTTCTCTGTACTTTGTGATTTAAAACAGCAGCCCAGACCACTTGGGTAAACAACTCATATGGGACACAAAACTGAGCAGTTACTGGAAACAAGAAATAAAGTGGGGGCTTAGGCATACATAAATATGAAACATAGTTACTTAGATCCAAAGTACAAAGACTGGGCCCAGATTTCTAACTGGGGCCAAGTTAATGGTGCTAGTTGACAGACTTAAAGAAGGGCAAAAGCAATAAGCCAAGAAGGTCACTATACTTTTACTCTCTGTAAATCTTCAGTTATCTTGATATTTGCTAAAATATTTTTTTCTTGAAATGATGGTAAGGCCTGGAATTATAAAACAACTAGTAGATTTAAAGATTAAGGCAAAATGTTACTAGTTGGATTGTCCAGAAACAGACACCTGAAATGATTTGAGGTACAAAAATGTTTTTCATTCAAAATAGAGGGATTCAAAGGGAAGAAGTAGGATTTGGCAGAAGGAGAAGTCAACCTGATATGCAGCTCTAATAAAACCTTACCCAACCCCGTGAAAGGATCTGGAACAAATAATGCCAGTCATTATTGCCCATGTCAGGTCAAACTGGCTAAGTTATATGCCCCGGCTTTACTCAGTTATTCAGTGCAAGCTGTCCCATAAAACTTTGACCTGAGACAAAATCACTCTAGCAAAAGAAATTTTACTTCTTCCTTTATGATTGGGTGACTTAATTCTTTTTCTTGCCTGATTGCTCTGGCTAGGACTGCCAGTACTACAATGAATAGGAGTGGTGAGAGTGGGCACATTTGTCTTATTCCTAATCTTAGAGGAAAAGCTTTTAGCTTTTCACCATTGAGTATAATGTTAGCTGTGGCCATATCAAATATGGTCTTTATTATATTGAGGTACATTTCTTCTACACACAATTTTTTTGTTTTATTATGAAAGGATGTTAAATTTTGTCAAATTCATTTTCTGTATCTGAGACGATCACCTGATTTTATCTTCCACTCCAGTAACATGATGTATCACGTATATTAATTTGCAAATGTAGACTCTCCTTACATCTCAGGGATAAATCCCACTCTATTAAGGTAGAAGATTGTCTTAATGCATCAATGAGCTGCTACTGCCCTCTAGTGGTTATAAGATGATTAGTTTTCCTCCCCCCAAAAAGAGTAGCCCTTGGACTGATTACTTTGTGGGGACATAGCAATACAGTCTTCAGGTCTCTCAGCCACATAACCAGAGAGCTTTATTGTCACATACTGTTAGGATGCCACAAGAGAAGTTCAGGCAGTGGGTAAAACGTAAAATAAATATCTGGCTAATTTAAAACACAACAAATAAATCTCACAACTGCCATCAAAATTTAATAATACCCCAAATATATTAGTGACATAAAATAAGCCCAATTGGTAGATAGACCCTATGTTCCTTGTAATATTTCAGGATCCTACTTGGTACATCTTAGCATAAGTCAAGATTTGAATCAGAACTCAAAGAGTTTTCAATGTATCCTTACTTTATAGCAGCACTTATGTCATCCATTTCCACAATCCCACCATGTAACACATTATCTAATATTTAGCAGGCACTCAGTCAAGTTTTTGCAATGGGTAAATGAGTCCACATAATTGCATATATCAAATGGCTCAGCCCATAGGCAGAATATTAACTGCTAATATTCAAAAAGCACTTAGCTATGTGCTGGGCACATTTGTAAGGACTTAACATGCATTCCTTATTCAGTTTTCATGACAATTCTATCACATAGATACAACCATTATCATTACCTCTTTTCAGATAAGAGAACCTGGGCAGGCTTCAAGTAAGACTGCACTTACTCCTGAAGTTAGGCATGACCATGTTACTTGCTTAGCCCAATGAAATGTGAGTGGAAGTGACCTGTCACTTCAGGCACAAGCTCTAAGAATCAACGCATAATTTACTACATTCTTTTCCCCCTTCCAAGGTGATCAGGGAAGCACATGTCAAGATGAACATCTGTCAGCCTGGTCCCTGAGTACCTAATGTAACAAATGCAATGACAGCACTAAGTTCTTTACATAGTTCATCTCATTTAATTGTCAAAATATTGCAAGGTAGATATTACCATCTCTGTTTTATAATTGGGCATATAGTCTTGGAGACACTGCATAGTCTGACCTAGTCCTGCCAACTGCTGAGTGGTAGAAAGTGCAAAGTATATTCAATCATCATTTATCACTTGCCTGTTATTAGCCATTCACTGCATGGGTTGGAGAAGAATACACAAAACTAATATTATATGTTCTTAATCAAGGAAGTTGCCATTTTACTTGGAAAGGCAAATAAAGATAAATAACCATTAAAAAGGAAAGCTGGTGGTCTTTGATGTCCTGAATATTCAAAGAAAATTTAATGGGAGGGAGGGGCAGTCAGCATTGGTGGGGAAAATACATTTATGTTTGTGGAAAATGGAGAGGGTATCTCAAGCAGAGCTAACATCATAAGAAACATGGATAATGTCAGGAAAAAGAGCACTCTGGTAGGGAAAAGATCAGGCTGGTTACAGCATAAGGTTTAAGTTGAAATGGAGCAGCAGATAAAATCAGGCAGGGAAAAGCCCAAAGAGCATGGGACATGAGTGTCTGGGGGAGGATTTATATTCATTTATTCATTCGTTCATCTGACAAAGAATTTCTAACCACCTGCAATATGCCCAGCATTTAATAGGGCTTCCCTCCACTAAGGAGGGGGCCTTGGAGGTGGTAACTCAGTGCCCAGCCTAGGACAAGAAACTCACTAGCAACTGAAGGCAGAAAGAACAAAGTGGCAATTTTAAAGCAATATGTTGGCTCTTCTACCACCTATAGAGGTACTTACATACAGCTGAGTCACCAACCCCACTTTCAGAGAAGGTTATTAAAGACCTCACGCTAAGCAGCTCACAGCCTAAATGAATCCACTGCTGGGAAAGCTGTTTGGATCAAGTTTATGCAATGAAACTAAGAAGGTAATGTCTACTTTCAGGTTAGGAGAGGAGGAACCCTGCCAAGGTATGTGTCCCCAAGTGGGAGATGGTACAGGAGACTTGCTCCCCTGCCCACCCACTAGGTGCTTGGGTACAATACCTGGGGCTCAGCTTAGGGCCTGACTTGGAGTTGGTTTTCAGAGAGTATCCCTGGAAATGAGACTAATAACTGTATCTTCCCTTGAAATCACCGTGCTGAGCACTTTGCATTACTTCATTTAATTCTCACTACACTTGGCATGGTCATCTTCCAGATATAAAAACTGAGCTTCTGAAAAGTTCAGTAACTTGTCTAAAATCAAACAGCTAGTGAGTGGGAAAGTGATTCTAAACTGATGTCCTTAATCATAGCATCTGAAATTCAGCCTGTTCTGAAAACTCCCCCTAGTTATGGTCTAGAAAAGAAATTGTCTTTCCCCAGACAGATGCCAGAAAGCCTTGAAAGTCTCAGAAGAATATTCTTACCTTACAGAGATGCAGACAGAGCATATTTCAGTAGATATGTTTGGAAAATGAGTAAGTAGAAGACTTCTCTCTAGTTTCATGACTGAGAGCTCTGGTATGGAACTCAGAAATAATAGTCACAGAAGTAGGTGGTAGGAATTAACATTGAGGATCTACTACATGCCAACCATTTGCCTAAGATAGTGAAATTAACTCCAGTATATTGGGAATCACAATACATGTAAACAAATTATATCATCACATTTACCAATTAATTGATGGAGATTATAAAATTTTCTAAAGACCAAAACAAAGTGAAACCACAAGAAAGATGAAAAATAAAGGAATCAAAAAAGATATAGCATGGAAATATTACCAAAAAGAAAACAAAGGCAAGCAATTTTAATTGCATCAAAAAAATTTCAAGATTAACAAAAGTAAGGAGGAGCAATATGATAATAAAAGGAATAGTAAAACAAAAAATATGTGATAATAAAGGCAGCAAATATGCACCTAATAATATAGGCTCTGAAGCAGATTTTCCAAAGCTGGCTGCAAAAATACCTCCCATCCTACATGTTCTTTTGCAGTATGACCCTGCCACTCCTTATCAAGAGTTAGAGGCTGATTTTCCTGCCCTTAAATCTGAGTTGGCTTTAGTCACTGAGTTGAAACCAGTAAGACCCAACAGAAATGACTCTGTGAGACTTTTGAGGGTCAGAAGAATCTTTGCAACTTTCATCTTGGCCCCTTGGAATGTTTGTTCTCTAAAAACTCCCCCTTGGGGAACTCCCTCTCAGAACCCAACTGAAGGCCAGACTATGAGAAGGCCATGCTCCTAGAGCAGCCATGTGTAGGTGCCCAGACATTACCCACAGCCTTTGAGTCATCACCACTCAGACCCTAGACATTCAAGTGAAGAAGCCTCCAGGTGATTCCAGCACTCAGCCACTGGAGTCACCCCAACCCCCTTGTGTCCTCACTACTGGAGCCACAGGTTGTGAGCAGGGACAAGCCATCCCCAGTGTTCCCCTTTCAGATTCCAAACACAGAACCTATGAGCGTAATAAAAGTGGTTCTTATGTTATGCCACTAAGCATGTTCTGTTTTATAGTGATCGATAACCAGAATAAGCTCAAAGAACAAATCAAGTAAAAATGAACATAGCCTCAATACGTATAAAGTACAAAGTTATAAAATTACAAAGAAAACTAAAGAATTTATAATCACAGTAGGAAATGTTAACATGACTCTATCAAAAAACAATAGATCAAGCAAATTTTTAAAATTGTAAAAATAAAAAACAACCCAATTAGCAAGTTGCTCTAATAGATAAAAGGAAAATTCTGAATCCACCAAAGAAATAATACATTCTCTTTACAAATCCAAATGCAACATTTATTTTTAAATAATTTTTTTAATTGGCCTTGACCTTATATTAGGTTACAAGAGAAGACTTAAATAATCTCAAAGAATAAAACCAATATAAAAGGCAACATTTCTTGATATAACACAATTAAATTAGGAATAAATAATAACAAGTTGATAAAATATAAAATAGGTATTATATCTATAAAATTCATATATACATATACATATATGTAATTAATTCATTGTTTAAATTGTAATGGAAACTGGGAAATGTTTAGAACTAAAAACAATGAAAGTGCTACCTGGAAAACTAGTAGGAAGAGGCTGAAGTACTACTTGACAGCAAATTTAAAGTTTGAGATGCATTCTTTTTCATTATGGAAAAATTAAAACACAAATAGAGAGGAGTGTAATGAATCCCTATGTGCCCATTATCCAATTTTAACCATTATTCACATTTAACAATCAAGATTACTTTGAAGCAAAATATATCATCTCTCCATAACTTGGTTATTGTGGACATTGCTGGAGTTAAGGTGGTAGGAAAAGTAAAAATGAAAGAAGATGGGATCGGGAGGGAGAAAAACCAAAAGAGACTCTTAATGTCATAAAACAAACTGAGGGGGGTGGGGGGAAGAGGGGTTGGGTGAGGGTGGTGGGGTTACATCATATGTTTAAATAAAGCTTAAATAAAGTAAAAAAATATATATATATATATCATCTCATTCCATCCATAAATCCTTCAGTCTGAATCTCTAAAAGCATCTCTTTCTTTTAAGTAAACTACAATTCCACCATCACATTGAAAGCTAATAATTCCTTAATAATCTTTTATATTATTATATATTATATAACTAGTTAGTTAGCTAGTTAGTTCAAAACATGATTCTAAGCAAGGTCTTTATATTTTGTCCATATGTTATGTTACATTTATGTGTCTCTTAGGTATCTTAATCTATATATTCAGCTCTCTCTCTCTCTTCTTGCTAACCATTTCTCAGTGAAGCCTGGTGGGGTTTTTGTTTTGTTTTGTTTTAAGATCTTATTTATTTATTTGACAGACAGAGATCACAAGTAGGCAGAGAGGCAGGAGGAAAGAGAGGAAGGGAAGCAGATGCGGGGCTTGATCCCAGGACCCTGGGATCATGACCTGAGCCGAAAGCAGAGGCTTTAACCCACTGAGCCACTCAGGTGCCCCGAGCCTGGTGTTTTTTATACAGAACTTCACACAGTCTGGATTTTGATTCTCTCTCCATGGGATCATTTACCATGTTCCTTGGTTCCCTGTACTGCCTATAAACTACAAAATAGTTACATGTTGAGCTCTAATTCAATTGAAGTTTGGATTTGGGGCAAAAATACATCATAGATGGATATGTGTGCTCCCAGCACTTCAATTCAGGAGACTCTGGAAGCCACTCAGGGTCATTGCTCACCTCTATTTGATCATCAAGATCTGGAAAGTGGTGATCTCCTTGAGATTATGTCACACTTTATGGTAGGAAAAGTAAAAATGAAACAAGATGGGATCGGGAGGGAGACAAACCAAAAGAGACTCTTAATGTCATAAAACAAACTGAGGGGGGTGGGGGGGAGAGGGGTTGGGAGAGGGTGGTGGGGTTACATTATATGTTTAAATAAAGCTTAAAAAATTTACCAAAATAAAGTACAAGCATTTCATAAAAAATTATTCTAAAGAGAGCTTTCCCTCATCAACTATTTAGTTACGCTGAGGAATAGTTTGTATAGGAAAGACAGGAACCCTTTTTAAAGGGTTTTCAGAATGACGAGTTGATATCCTAATATCAAAGATTACCATGGAAGATATTTTAACATCATTATGAGTTCATGGATTTTAATATACATGATGTATTTCAATCCACTGCCAATATTTTTCTTTTTGATAGCATATTGTCCCATCTTTGGCCAGTAGGAATGAACCCCTTTAATTAGGCTTCACAGTCCTATTGTTATGACCCTGGTAGTCTTTGATAGTGTCTTTGTTATCTATTATGACAGATGTTCCAGGCTAATTTTGTACATTTTCTGCCCCAGATCTGGACTCAGCCGTTCTTCAAGAAGCCCTGATTCCTTTCAGAGGGAATGATATTTAGAGAAATGCATTTTTTAATGGACGGATTAGAAATAAATTAGTTATGTGGTTATTTCAAGAAGCTAGAAGCAAAAATTGCTTTAGAAAGAAATGGGAGAAAATAGTAAAGTTAAGGGCAGAAATTAGGAACTAAAGGACGGCTCCTTGCAAAAACTTATCAAATTAGTTTAATAATAATAAAATAGGTACACTTTTAACCAGAACCTTAACCAGACTGAGCAAGAATGAAAAGGCAGAAATAAGCTGTATTGCAGATGGAGAAAAAAGACAAACTTACATCTACAATCAGCTAAAAATTATAATTTAATATTATAAATAATTCAATTCAATATATGGGTAAACAGATATATTAGAAATTTCCTAGGAAGAATATAAAAAAAATTGAAGAATAGGAAGCAATAATAAACCAAAACCCATGAAAGAACTTGAATTGGAAGATGAAAGGCTCCTCCCTACTCCCAAAGACCCAGAGCCAGGGGCATGTGGTCCAAATGTTAAGGAATGTGTGAAGCGAGACTTTAACTTATCTGTTACCATGTCCCTAGGACTAGAAGAGGGCCTGGCATATAGTGGGTATTCAAAAATATATACTGTATAAACAATCTTCCTCAGAAATAAACTGTCTCAGGGAATGGAAAAAAATACAGAACGATGGAAGTTAAATTATGAAGCAGGGTAAGAATACTCTCAGTATGAAGGAAGGGAGGAGATTATAGATCAATCTCATTTATAAAACCAGATGGAAAATTCTTAGGCAAGTAGCATTAAATTGAATATAACACTATATTATGATAAGAGAGGGTATACCCCAGGAATGCAAGGAAATCTGTTAATATGATACACATACCACAATACCAGATTCATGAAAAATATGCAATCATCTCAGTAAATGCAAAAAAAATTTGAAGGCACTCAATACTTATTCAGTTCTAAAAATAACTTCTACTAAAATAGAAACAGAAAATAATTCCTTTAATCTGAGACAGAGCATTTATCAAAACCTAAGAAAAATGATACTCTTAACAGTGAAACATAGAGGTTGTCCATTTAAAATCAAGAACAAGGCATGAACAGTTACATCATTGCACATACCCACATTGTATTGAATATAAGCAATTCAATTCTAACACAAGTGTAAGAATTGAGACAAAGAAGCAAAGCTGTCTTGTGACGCCTGGGTGGCTCAGTCGGTTAAGCATCTGCCTTTGGCACAGGTCAAGGTCCCAGGGTCTTAGGATTGAGCCCCACTTTGGGCTCCTTACTCAGCGGGGGTCTGCTTCTCCCTCTGCCTGCCACTCCCCCTGCTTGTGCTCTCTCTCTCTGACAAATAAATAAATAAAATATTTTTTAAAAAAAGAAACAAAACTGTCTTTATTTGCAAATGAGAGAATTCAACAAGCTTGCTAGAGACAAGATTTATATACAAAAATTGATTGAAATTCCATACAATTATAATAATCAAATAGAAGAGATAAAAGGAAAAGGTTCCATTCATGATACCAAAATATTAAACTCTGTAAGGAATCTTGGAATAAGTAGATGTACTTTATGAAAAAACAATTATAAAATATTATTGAAGTAAATGAAAGGAGGCCCGAATAAGCAGAGCTACTCCACATTCATAGATAGGAAGACTTAATCTCATAAAGATGTCAAGTCTTTCCCAAAGTAACCTATAAATTTAATGTGATTCCAATCAATATCCCAACAGGGGCTTTATTTATGGAATGTGACAAGTTCATCCTTAAATTCACTTGGAAGAGTAAAAGGCCAAGAAAATCAATGACTCTTTTGAAGAAGAGGCGCAAGGTGGGTGGGTGGGGAGAGGGTGGGACTGTGGGATGGTAGAGAGGCAAAATGGTCAGGTCCTTGCCTACCAGAGATCAGATTTTCTGTAAGGCCATTATAACTAAGAAAGAATGGTACTGGTGCCAAGATGGACTAGTAAATCCAACTGTCACTTATTAGCTGTGTGACTAGGAGCAAAATTTTTAGCCTCTCTGAACAACTTCTTTAATCCCATCTGGAAATTTAGTTTTATAACATCTACATCATAGGTATGTTATATAAACTATACATATATTTTTAAAGATTTTATTTATTTATTTGTCAGAGAGAGAGAGAGAGAGCACAACCAGGGAGAGTGGCAGGCAGACGGAGAAGTAGTCTCCCCACAGAACAAGGAGCTAGATGCGGGACTCCATCCTGGGACGTTGGGATCATGACCTGAGTGGAAGACAGACACTTAAGTGACTGAGCCATTTAGGCATCCCATATATATAAACTATATAAAATAACTGACATGAAGTGGTCAGTTCAGTAGGAAACAGTAGAGACATATTAAATGGTATTTAGATAAACATCTAAAACCCCAAAATAGAATTCAGCTATAACAAAACATTAACTGAAAAAATTATACTTCCAAATGTTCTGGCTTCACCTAGTTTTTATAGTCCCTCTTTGCTCTACTGTTAACCTGTGTTAAAAAAAAAATCTTGAAGTTCCTGAGCCAGCCACTCACTTGCTATAAGGTCTTGACTACCATTTTTTTTCTGATGCTGGTCTACACCAACCACCACTCCTCGTTCTCCCCTGAATCAAGAAGTTCTCAAAGGTTTCTTTGCCCTGGACACAAAAGCAGAGGGTTCAGTAAAATCCTTGGTCCTATCCCAGGACCCCAAAGATAAAGCCTTCACAGAGGGGGATCACAGAGCCCATCTTTCCTGCAGCTATGGACCAATAAAATGTTCATAGGGATATTGCCATCTAACTTTAACTAGCAATAACTTTTGTAACACTAGGAAATATTGTATGAAACTCTCAACAATGGTTAGAGGTAATTTGATTTGATATGATTTTTTTTGCCTATATGTTTCCCAAATCTTCTATTTGTTACAATTAACATATTTTATAAACAAAAACTTAAGAAGCTTTGGAGGTATCAATAATATCAGATGATATCTTTTTAAAGGGAAAAAATATATTGCAATAGTGTATCTCTTCCTTGCAGGAAGGGACAATCAGTTTTGTCTGAGTTTCCACAGCCCAGGCCCCAGATTTCATTAATATTGTTGCCTTCCATTTCTTGAGACATAATTTTCCTCCTCACCAGAGTCAGAATTAGGTCAGAGAAACCAGGACTTTATTACTAAGGAAAAAGAATTATAAATGGTTTCTTTTAATTGTGTGAGTTGAAAACTTCTTGCATGGGGCAGGCATGCCTTCAAGAAGACAGAATAAAACTGAAGTTATTAACTCAGAATATTCAATTAAAACTGGGCAACAACTAACCCTTTCCACTGCCTCTCTGGAGCCAAAAATTGCTTTTTAGAGCTCTGGTTCTCACTAAAGGTGGTAAGCAGGGCTCTACCAAACCATCTGGGTTGGAACCTCTAGACCCCAGAGGTCCTGAACCCTTTTTTCCACCACCACACACACAGGGTCATACTCCAAGAATATGCTCTGATTCCATAGTCAGAATCAGCAGCAAGATAAAATAGGCTGTGGTTTATAGGTAATTCCTAGCAATTCCTTCCTCTCCCCCTCAAAAAAAAGCACATTAAAGGGAAATAAGATAGGTTTTAAAGGGAAAACACTGAAACTGCTCTAATTTTTAAATGAATTAAATTGCTCAAAATGTTGCAGTTTTCTTGTAGTAATCATGACTGTCCTATGAGCAAAGGTGAGGGCTAATCTAAATATATGGCCTCAGAAGTCAACTCTTCTAGGAATGCCACCTTCTACTGGCAAGAACACTTCTCTTCCTAGCACTCCCAAATTTCCAGGATCCTTCTCTCTCCCCCTACACCCATGGTCCTGCTGGCCACCCCCACGGGCACCACACATTTTTGTGTTGCTTGGTAACCCTCAACACAATGTCTAAACTTCACAAAACTATTCCTGAAGGTTGGAAATCAAAATCCTGTCTGGGTTGAGTTTAGGGTTTCCTGGTAGAAGATGAAACAGGAATCTTTTGGTTCGGTGACACTTTTAAAAAGAAGTTTAATTGAAGTCTGAAATGTTGCATAAATGGAAGATACAAGTTTTAATTGAAAAATAATTATAACCACTTAATCATTTTTAAATGAGGGCTGTAATTGCAGTCAGAGCACAATAGCCACATACAGACATTGAGATTTCTGCAATAAAGCAGGGATGGTACAGCTTGATTTGCTAATAGCACTTCCACTTCTCCTCCCTTTTGTCTCAAAGATTAATTCAGGCAAGGGCTATTAGTGCTGTTAATTGGTTCTGCAATTTAGACCTTGTGCCTATGAATGAATGACTGATATGGCCACTCAACCAATAAATGTGAGCACTTCGTCAATGCTCCCCATTGTCCAGCAGGGCATCCAGCAGGGCATCCTCCGGGCGGCCCAGCCTCCCTCCCACCAGTCCTTAGGGACAAAAGGCCCAGTGCCTCTTCTAGGTCACAGCTTCAGCAGGACCAGAGATGGGTCGACCAGATGCCTTTGAAATGAGGCTGACTCACTGAAGCTAATGGATATTCAATGAGGGCTCTTCCCCACTCACCAGAAAGAAGATAGTTTGCTGTTTTGAACCCTCCTCTCACTGTGAGGTGGTGAAGGAATAGAAGGCCCGTTGTTCTGAAGCTTGGCAAAAGAAAACACCAACCGTACCATCATCGTGAAGATAAATATACCCCGGAGCTCAGGGAGAAAACCTTCTTTAATTGCTGCAGCCCCTTCTTGGCATGGGTACCACATCCCCAGGGAGGCTTTGGAGCGTTATCAGGCCCGATGAGGGACCACACTAACTGTGCCTCCCCCTGAGGACTTTGGAGATAATTACAAGTTGAAACACCACCAAGGAGGCATCCTGATTGAAGACTCACTCACCAGGGGTCACTTGCAAAGCCACACAGGATTTCACTATTCAGAAGAATTTCCGTGCCCTTTAAGAGAGCCCCTTCTCCACAGCAGCAGGTCCTCCCTCACTGTCACAGATATTCAGATCAGTGCTTTTCAGAAAGAAGACTTGGGCAGGCAGTGGTCTACCTACCCTTTTAGCTTCCAAGAATGATAGCCTAAGGCCAGGAAGTGCCAAGGCAGATGAGAGTGTAGAATGCGTTGAATAGGGAGAGGAAAGTGAGGATGAAAGGGTCCTCCAAGACCCAGTTGCCATTGAACATGGACGTCCCTTAAACTCTGGCAGGTTGTACACTGAGGGTTCACAGCTTCACTTCTGCCCCAGGGAGGACATCAGTGTTCAGTGTGGACCCTATTCACAAAGTGATTCTTCTTTCCAAAATAGAAGTTTAAAATCTCTTCTATCCATGCAACAAAAAGTGTACCATATGGAAAGAAGGCTCAGGGTTCTTCTGAGATGAGAAAGAAGAACACCACAGCACCAAGAAGCAGTTTCTGAAATAACAAGTTAACGAGGACAAGTTTCCAATCACACACTCAGATGTTTAAGAAAGCAAGTTTGTCCGTTCTTTACCAACTGAGTATAAGTTCTACTTTGAGCTATATTCCACCCAATGAAATTTGGATCCTCATTCCTATGTTTTCCTGAATGCTGAAGCCAAACTTGGGAGCTTATATGGTACCAAGGCATCAAAGAAACACTGTCCATAGAAAATTTAAAAGCAATAATAAAATCTATTCAAAATCAGCCTGGCTTTTAGTATTATCATGTATAATTCTATATAATTTATGTCAGTGAAAAAATTCTCCTCCAAAAATATTTTTGTTGGTTTAATATTTAAGATTTTATTAATTTATTTGACCGAGATCACATCGGAGAGGCAGGCAGAGAGAGAGAGAGAAGGAAGCAGGCTCCCCACTGAGTCCTCTCCTAGGACCCTGAGATCATGACCTGAGCTGAAGGCAGAGGCTTTAACCCACTGAGCCACCCAGGCGCCCCTGTTGGTTTAATGTTTAAACAATCGCTGTCGTTACTCTTAAGTATAAATAATATATACATGGGCTTCCAATTAGCACATTTTCATTACTTCACTTTCAATAAACACTTTCTTTTTTTTTTTTAAGATTTTGTTCATTTATTTGAGGGAGAGAGAACGAGAGAGAGAGCACGAGAGGGGGAGGGTCAAAGGAAGAAGCAGACTCCCCACTGAGCAGGGAGCCTGATGGCGGACTCGATCCCAGGACTCCAGGATCATGACCTGAGCCCAGGCAGTGGCTCAACTTACTGAGGCACCCAGGCATCTCAATAAATATTTTCTACATAGAGGTTAACTTCAGAAAGTACCTATGGATTCAGCTTCACTGTATTTTGCAAAACATACTAGAGGGAAGGAAAATCCTGAGCTTTACTCTCATGATCAGACTGGGCCCCTACACTAAACTGAAACATGATGGGAAGAGCTGAAAATGCCTGCCAACAGGTGCCACAATGACCCCCTCACGTAAGGATGTGCCCGAAGACAGCAAGAGATGCTGAGACACACAGAGCTGGTTGCTGCCAACAGACCAGAAACCACTGTTCTAGTCATCCTCCCAGATGGAGACTTTCAACTAGCTCCTTGGTGAAGAGAAAACTGATCATAGAACCCATCTGCATATGCTTAATAACATTTCAATTTAACGGTCCAGTAAAAAAAAATGAGTTCAGTCTCATTAACAAACCCCCTTTAGTCTTTCTAAAGATCTCCCAAGCTTGTTTCAAATAGATCCAAATGGCTAGACTTCCAGAATCAATGAGAGAGTCATGTGGAGAGGTGAACTAGGTAAGCAGCACCTGCCCTCACTAAAAGCCACGTTCACAAACTTACTTCTTTCTAAATGAGCTTCATGTTACACTCAAACTCTTCTTTAAAAACAAAAACAGAAACACCATAAAACTCAAGTTGCACAGAAGATAAGAATTTGAAAAGTACTCTAATCTGAAACTGTAATTGGAGGCATTAATCTTATTAATTGGAGGGTAAAGACCTCTGCCCACCAATCTGACATTAATTTCACTAAAAGAAGATATTAGAAACACAACCTTGTAATGGAATTATTATCTGATAAAAATTTTACTCACCACCATGAACAAGCAAACCAAAGGAGAAGAAATAAAAATGCCCACAAATACAAGAAAAGGTACTCACTGAGGGACAATAACCAAAGTATTCCAAGTTAAAATGGGACATCATGTCTGTCTATTCTTTCCTGAAAGTAATAAGAATATTGATAATCCTTAGTTTTCAAGGCTATGGAAAATTATCAACAAGCATAATTTTTTTAGCAAATGTATAAGCTGATCTAACTTTTTGAGAGAACAATATGATCAAAATTTTAAGTGTTCTTTTTTTTATGTTTATACTACATATTTCACTTCAGGGAGTTTGTCCTAAGGAAATAATGAAACAAGTGGGAAAAGATTAATGTCCTAAGATATCATTGTTTTTTATAATAAAAGACATTGACAACTGAACACTTATTGATATGGAATTGATTAAATATAATATAGTCACACGATAGAATCCTATGCAGTCTTTTAAAAGATTAAGGAAAATTTTTATGTAGTGACACAAAAAATTATTCCATGATATATTGAAAGTTAAAAGGTTACAGAATACTGGATGTGACCAGTACACTGAATAGGCATGACTGTGGATATAATAATAATGCAATTTTATCTTGGGCCTTTTCTTATCACTTTAAAATTTGCTCAGTGTATGTAAATATTCTCTGAGTCTAGATGACAACACCAGCAGGCCCCTGATTTTTTGGTTCACTCTTGGTTAGACAAATCTACAACCACTTTAAGTTATGATTACTATCTCAGTCCAATGGTTGGTCCATGATATTAATCAAAACTCCAAACTTGATTTAATATCATTTCTGCGTGATACCTATTAAGATATTAGTCATTTGTCTGTTAGCTTTTCTCTTGATGTTTTACTATAAAGTAAATTTGTTTCAGGTCAGAAGCCTATTATTACAAAGGAGGATGAGATTGTCTTCTTTGCTCTTCCACACATAGAACTTCTCCTCTCCTCACTCCTCTGGCACCCATCTTTTCCCAGGAAGAACTGTCAGCTAAGTCTGGCTCCTTGGGGTAGGACAGGAAGAGTGGTGAGGGGATAGGGAAGAGCCTTATTTGAACTGGTCTAATGGTAAACTCCTTGCTCAGTCAAAGACATTGAATCAGAAACAATAGAGCAATGGGACACCAAAGAGAATCTAATCTGAAGTCCACAGAGTGTGGGGCTATCTATTGGTTTAGGTGGCCCAGCTCTGATAGAGGAGGCACAGAGGGGAAAAAGGAGCAGAGGAAAGCCCAAGTGGCAAGAAAGGACTGGACAGGGGCACCTGGTGGCTCAGTAGGTTGAAGCCTCTGCCTTTGGCTCAGGTCATGGTCTCAGGGTCCTGGGATTGAGCCCCGAGTTGGACTCTGCTCAGCGGGGAACCTGCTTCCTCCTCTCTCTCTCTGCCTGCCTCTCTGACTACTTGTAATCTCTGTCTGTCAAATAAATAAATAAAATCTTTAAAAAAAAAAAAAGAAAGAAAGGACTGGATAGCGGTTGGGAGATGAGAAAGAATGACCCGTGCTAGAAACAGTAAGTAGCTCTGGAAATTAGGAAAGAGGGAGCATAGAGAGTGGGTGAGGAAGGGAAAGTCCATAACTATCAAGCCCTTACTCTATGTTATGGGTATCACCACCTCCTGAGCAGGCTGTCTTGTTTGTCCTGGAACAAATGGCACCACTGAGGCTCAGAGAAGTTGAGTCAACAACAAAGCAAGAAGTCAAGTCGAGGACTCCTGATTCCAAATCCCCTGTTCCTTCCACACATCAATGGTTCCCAAACAACCCACAAAACCAGTATCAGACTGGCTGCTCAGAATCACCTGGAGAACTTTTTAAAACGTCATAATCCATAATCCCTGGCCTCATCCCAGACCTACAGAATCAGAATCTCCGGGAGAGAGGATCAAGAAATAGGATATATTCATAAGCTCCTTAGGTGATCCAGTGGTGCTGCCGAGTTGGGCAACTATTAGGTGTATCACATTACCTCCAATATATATCTTTAGGGCAGAGCGGGGGCGGGGGGGATGAACCATGATCTCCTGAGCACCTACTTCTTTACCTTATTATGAGCATCTCCTGTGTACTGCTTTAAGTAGATCATCACAAGTTGTCCTTCCTTGACATGATGATGAGATTGGTACCACCTCACACCAGTGAGGAGGCTGAGAGCACTTATGTGACCTGTTAAAGAGCCCTTAACCAGTAAGTAGCGGAGCTGGAGCTAGACCTCAATCTGTGGGCCTCTTGCTCCCAGTCTTTGTACCTTTCCACCCTGCTATGGTGGGGAAGACCTTATGTTGGTGGAAGGAGGATGGAGAGATACTGCAGATGAAAAAGATAATTACAGAACAACTTAACAGACAGATCCGCTGTAGTGACTCAGACTGGGGGACACCTTGGCTGGGAGAGCAAGTGGGAGAGAAACTGAAGAACCAGTCCAGGTGGCTGTGCCTGTGGGTTCACCCAGCATCTCCAGAGTCCCTGCCTAGTGAATACCGGGTGGCTTGGAGAAGCCTTTATTCCAAGAAGCTGGCTCCCTCTTGTGGCAGCTGCCGCTCATGGTGAAATGATCTGGGACCAGGCAATCTGGTAGAGAGCCCGTGGCGACTTGACTGTGCATTGGAATCATTGGGAAGCAATTAGAATATACCCATGCCCCAGGCCAATGAGGTAAGACTGTTTGGGGAGACCTAGACCTACCATGTCCCACATAGTACCCACTACCCCCATGCAGCTATGGAGCCCTTGAAGTGTGGTTCAGAGATTTAAGTGTAAAATACACGCTGGATTTCACACACTTAGAACAAAAAAGAGAATGTGAAATAGCTCGTTAATAATTTTACATTAATTGTAAGTTAAAATGGTATTTGGATATACTGGGCTAAGTATGTTATTTAAATTGATTCACCTACTTCTTTTTCCTTAAAAACGTAGCTACAAGAAAATGTAAAATTACATATGTGGCTCACATTTGTAGCTCAGATCATATGTAAGATTGCCAAATTTAACAAATGAAAATGCTGGATGCCCAGTTAAATTTGAATTTCAGATAAACACAAATAAAGTTTTTAGTATAGTTAGAAAATTTTTAGTATAAATATGTCCCATGTAATATTTGGGACATATTTATACTAAAAATCAAATTTGTTGTTTATCTAAACTTCAGATTAAACTGGGTATCTCATATATATGGAACCCCCTAGTATGTATATTGGACAACACCAGCCTAGATTCCTGCTACTGAGAATGTGGTCTGAAGAGCGGCAGCATTGGTCTTACCTGGGAGTTTGTTAGAAATGCAGCATCTTAGGCCTCACCCATAGCTACTGAACCAGAATCTCCAGTTTAGCAGGATCGCATATGATTCATGAGGACCTCAGTGTTTTAGAAGCACTGAGCTTGAGAGCCACCAGTGAAGTGGAGGGGTATAGGAAAAGGAAGGTGAGTTTGCCCAGTGCCCTCTGCCAAGGCAGACAGTCCTATATTTCAAACTCTGAAGCCACCCACCTCCCTCCTCTATCCCCACCATATGCAACACATAAAAGTTCTGTTGAATAAACAAGTGTGAGTATGTGAGTTATTGGGTGAACGAGTGAATGAATAGTGAATGCATGTTTGAGATAGTGAATAAATTCCAGAGCAACTAGGATGATCGAATGGTAAAATTCATAGCAACCTATGGATTCTGGACTTTGGAGGCAGATGGCTTAGAAAGAAAAGCCACCCAAAGGGCTATCCGTTCCCTGATCCAGGATGATTCCATGAAAGGAGGTGCACTCCTCCAGGCTCAAGACTCACCATCTGTAGCCTAAGACGGGTGGGGAGCACTTCCTTCTCTCTCCAAGCCAGCTGACTTGGAACTTTTGTGGGACCTAAACACATAACCCCTTGCTCACCCAGGGGCCCCCCC
>ML101008.1:0-58984 GCA_003697995.1 Taxidea taxus jeffersonii
GCTCTGCTTGCCACATAGGAGGGAATCGTGCCATTTAGAATTGGGCAGAATCCTTAGAGTGCGAGAAATCTGCATACCCACCTGAGGGCACCCCCTAATTAGGCGGCCTCCCTGGATACAAACCAGGGGATTATACAGTGCCTTAAGACTGCCCTCAACTGAGCCCCCAGTGGAGCCCACCTCAGCTGTGGTGGATCGGTCTGCCATACACTTAGGCCCTTACCCTAACCCTAGCTAGGTATTTCAGACTTTGGTCCATGGAGCGAGCCCCAAAGCCCTCTTGATTGGGGACACCTGAGGCAGACCAGGGCTCTGCTTGCCACACAGAAGGAAACCATGGCATTTAGAACTCTGCATAACTCGTAGAGATGGAGAAATCTGCATTCCGCCATGAGGTCACCCCCAAATTCATTGGCTTCCCTGGCCCCAAATCAGGGGCTACGAACTGCCTTATCACAGCCCTCTAATGATCCTTCAGTGGAGCCCAGCTCATCTCTGGTGGATCGGGCCTGCCATGCCCCCAGGCCCTAAGGCTAACCCTAGTTTGGTTTTCAGACTTTGGTCCATCGAAGCCTGCCCCAAAGACCTCATGATTGGGAACACCTGAGGCATACTCCAGGGCTCTGTTTGCCACTCAGGAGGAAACCATGCCATTTAGTACAGGGAAGAACCCTCAGAATCGGAGAAATTTGCCTGACCCCCTGAGGATACTCCCAAATTCGGGGGCCTCCCTGGCCACAAACCAGGGGCTTACACACTGCCTTATGGCTGCCCTCAACTGAGCCCCCAGAGGAGCCCACCTCAGCTCTGGTGGATCGGGCCTTCCATGGCCCTAGGCCCTAACCCTAACCCTAGCTTGGGTTTTAGACTTTGGTCCATGGAAGCCTGCCCCAAAGCCCTCCTGACTGGGGACACCTGAGGCACTCGAGGGCGCTAACCCTAACCCTAATGCAAGGTTGGCTTTTCAGGCTTCTGTCCCTTGAGGCCTGGCCCTGAAGCCTCTTAACTGGGGAATATTGAGCCTAGGCCAGGGCTCTGCCTGCCACCGAGGAGGACACCATGCGTTTTGGAACTGCCCAGAACCCTCGGAGTGGGAGAATCTTTCTTGGACCCCTGAAGCCACAACATACTGGGCAGCCTCCCTGGCAAAAAACACAGTGGTTAACGCAACAGCTGCCCCTGCCTCAACTCCTTTCCAGGTGGAGCCTGCCCCAGCACCAGAAAATCAGACCTGCTATGCCCTTACGCCCTAACACTAACCCTGGATGGGTTTTCAAGCGTGTGTCTCCAGAACCCTGGCCCCCATGTCCTCACAACTGAGGACACCTGAACCACATGACCACCACATTCGGCAATGCCCTGGCCAAAAACCCAAGGACTTACACACCTCCTGACCCTTGCCATCAACTCAGGCCCGGGGAAGCCAGCCTCACCACCAGCAGATGGTTCCTGCTGTTCCCCCTGTCCCTAACCCTAATCCCAGAATGGGTGTTCAGACTTCTGACCTTAGAGGTCAGACCCCCAAGCCCTCTTGATTGGGAACCACTGAGCCACATACCAGGACTCTGCCTTCCATCCCGGAGGATACTGTTATATTTTTTAGCTGTGCAGAACCTTCAGAGAAGGAGAAATCTGCATGCACCCCTGAGGCCACCCACACATTCGGTGCACCCCCCACACGATCCCTGTAGCTAATGGGCAGCCTGACCACAGCTCTCAACTTATTCCCCTGGGCACCCCACTTCAGCCCATCCGATTGGGCCTGCCATGACCCGAGGCCCTAACTGAGACCCTAGTTTGGGTTTTCATACTTCCGTCCCCAGAGCCCTAGGCCCAAAACCCCCTGATTCAAGACCCTTGAGCCACATACCAGGACTGTGGCAGCCACCAAGAACACTATACCATTTGGAGCTGCACAGACCTCTCAGAGTGGGAGTAACCTGCATGCCCCATGAGGTCATACCAACATACAGAGACCCCCAGGCCAAAATCTCAGGGGCTTACACACCTCCAGACCACCACCTGAAACTCAGCACCCCAGCGAACTTGTGTCAGGGCTAGAGAATTGGGCCTGCCATGCCTCTAGTCCCTAACACTGGGTTGGGTTTTCAGGCTTCCATTTCCAGATGCCTGGCCCCTGAGCCCTCCCCATTGGGGACCACTGAGCCACACACCAGGACTCTGCCTGCCCCTGAGGAGGACACAGTGCCCTTTGGAGCTGCCTGAGCTCTCAGAGCGGGAGAAAACTTCATGCCTCCCGTGAGGCACCCACACGTTCTGCAGGCCCCCCTGGCCATATAAAAGGCAGCTGACAGGCCAGCTGATCCTGCCCTCAACTCAATGTAGAGGGTGCCTCAGCGCCCCCAAGTGGTGTCTGCCTTTCCTATATGCCCTGAGCACAACCCTAGGATGGATTTTCAGGCTTTCATCCCCAGAAGCCTGATCCACAAGGTCCCCACCTGGGGATGCCTGAGCCACACATCAGGACTCCTCCTGCCACCCAGAAGGACGCAATGCCCTTTGCATCCTTGCAGAACCCACAGACTGGTAGAAATATGCACGGCCCCTTGAAGCCTCCTCCAATTTCTGCAGTCTCTCCCCAAGAAACCCGGGGCTTATGCACCACCTGACTGCTGCCCTCCACTCAGGCTCTTGGGTAGGCCACATCAGTGTCACCAGATCAGGCCTGCAATGCCCCTAGGCCCTAACCCTGACACTAGGTGTGGTCTTCAGGCTTCTTTCCCGGGAGGCCTGGGACCAAGCCCTTCTGATTGGGAAATCCTGAGCCACACCCTGGGACTCTGCCTGCTCTCCAGGAAGAAACCATGCCTTTGGGAGCTACACTGAACCCACAGAGTGAGAGAAACCTGCATGTTCCCCTGAGGCAACGCCCCCACCAATGGCAGCCACCCCGATCACAAACCAGGAGGCTGACTCACTACCTGTCCCATGCCCTCAACTCTGTCCCCTGGGGAATCCGTGTCAGCACCAGCACACAGGGCCTGCCAAGCCCTTGGGCCCTAACCCTAACCCTAGCTTGGGTTTTCAGACTATGGTTCATGGAAGCCTGGGCCCAAATCCCCCCTGATTAAGGACTCCTGAGGCACACACCAGAACTCTGCTTGCCACTCAAAAGGAAACCGTGCCATTTAGACCTGGGCAGAACACTTGGAGTGGGAGAAATCTCCATGCCCCCTCTGTGGTCACCCCCAAATTCGGCGGCCTCCCTGGCCATAAACCAGGTTCATACACACTGCCTTGTGACTGCCCTCAACTGAGCCCACAGGGGAGCCCACCTCAGTGCTGTTGGATAGTGCCTACCTCGCTGCTAGGCCCTAATCATAACCCTAGCTTGGGTTTTCAGACTTTGGTCCATGGAAGCCTGCCCCAAAGCCCTCCTCATTGCAGACACCTGAGGCACACTCCAGGGCTTTGCTTGCCACTCAGGAGGAAAACATGCTATTTAGAACTGGGAAGAACCCTCAGAGTGGGAGAAACCTTCATGTCCCCCTGAGGTACACACACTTTAGGCGGGCCCCCTGGCCACAAAAAGTGCAGCTGACAATCCAGCTGATCCTGCCCTCAACTTATTCAATGCAGAGGGTGTCTCAGTGCCCCCAGGTGGTGCCTGCCTTACCTTTATGCCCTGAGCATTAACCCTAGGATGGATTTTCAGGCTTTCATTGCCAGGAGCCTGGCCCCCAAGACCCTGCCTGGGGATGCCTGAGCCACACACACCAGGACTCCTCCAGCCACCCTGAAGGACAAAATGCTGTTCGCATCCATGCAGAACCCTCAGACCAGGAGAAATATGCATGACCACCTGAAGCTTCCCCCAGTTTCGGTGGTCTCCCTTCAAGAAACCCAGGGGCTTATGCACCACCTGACTACTGCCCTCCTCTCAGGCTCTTGGGTAGGCTACATCAGTGCCAGCAGATCTGGCCTACAATGCCCCTAGGCCCTAACCCTGAACCTAGATTGGGTCTTCAGGCTTCTTTCCCAGAGACTTGGCGACCAAACCCTCCTGATTGGGAAATCCTGAGTCACACCCTGGGACTCTGTCCTCTCTCCAGGAAGAAACCATGCCTTTGGGAGCTACACTGAACCCCTAGAGTGAGAGAAACCTGCGTCTTCCCCTGAGGAAACCCCCCAACATAGGCAGTCCCCCTGGTCACAAACCTGGAGGCTGACACACCACCTGTCCCATGCCCTCAACTCAGCCCCCTGGGGACTCCACATCAGCACCAGCACACTCGGCCTGCCATGCCCTTTGGCCCTAACCCTAACCCTAGCTTGGGTTTTCAGACTATGGTCCATGGAAGCCTGGACCCAAAGCCCTCCTGATTAGGGACCCCTGAGGCACACAACAGGGATCTGTTTGCCAGTCAGGAGGAAACCATGCCATTTAGACATGGGCAGAACTCTTAGAAGGGGAGAAATCTACATGCCCCCCTGAGGTCAACCCCAAATTCGGTGGCCTCCCTGGCCACAAACTAGGGCTTATGCACTGCCTTATGACTGCCCTCAACTGAGCCCCCAGAGGAGCCCACCTCAGCTCTATTGGATCAGGCCTGCCATGCCCGTCGTCCCTAAAACAACAGTAACTTGGATTTTCAGGCTTTGGTCCATGGAAGCCTGCACCAAAGCCCTCCTGATTGGGGACACCTGAGGCACACTCCACGACTCTGCTTGCCAGTCAGGAGGAAACCGTGCCATTTAGAACTCAGCAGAACCCTTAGAGTGGGAATAATCTGCATGCCCCCCTGAGGTCACCTGCAAATTTGGTGGCCTCCCTGGCTACAAAGCTGGGGCTTATGCACTGCCTTATGACTGCCCTCTACAGAGCCCCCAGAGGAGCCCACCTCAGCTCTGTCGGATCAGGCCTGCCATGCCCCTAGGCCCTAACCCTAGCTTGGGTTTTCAGATTTTGGTCCATGGAAGCCTGCCCCAAAGCCCTCTTGATTGGGGACACATGAGGCACACTCCAGGGCTCTGCTTGCTATTCAGGAGGAAACCGTGCCATTTAGAACTGGGCAGAACCCTTAGAGTGGGAGAAATCTGCATGTCCTCCTGTAGTCACCCCCAAATTTGGCGGCCTCCCTGGCCACAAAACATGGTCATGCACACTGCCTTATTACTGTCCTCAACTGAGCCCCCAGAGGAGCCCACCTCAACTCTGGTGGATCGGGCCTGCCATGCCCCTAGGTCCTAACCCTAACCCTAACGCTAGGTTGGCTTTTCAGGCTTCCATCCCCAAGAGACTGGTGCCCATGCCCTCCAGACAGAGCACCCGGAATCTCACACCCAGAGTCTGCCTGCCACACAGTTGGAAATCCTTCCCCCTTGGAGCTGTGGAGACCCTTCCCAGGAGAGGGGAAATCTGCAAGCATCACTGAGGCCTCCCACACATTCGACAACTCCCCTGGCCACTAAAAAGCAGGGTGATGTGCTGAATGACAGCCACCCTCAACTTCACTGGGCAGAGAGCCAGCCTCAGCATAGCAGATTGAACAGCCATGCCCTTAGGCCCTAACTTTAACCCTACTATGGGTTTTCAGGATTCAGTACACAGAAGCTTGGTGCGCAAGCCCTCCTGACTGGGGACCACTTATCCACATGCCAGGACTCTGCAGTCCACTCAGGAGGAAACTGGGCCATTTGGAAATGCAAAGAGCACTCAGAGCAGGAGAAAATTACATGACCCCCACCGCGAGGCCACCCCCCAAATCCCGCAGCCACTCTGGCCACAAACCAGGGCCTTATGCATGGCCTTGCTACCGCCCTCAACTCGACCCCCAGGGACCACCGCCTCAGCACCTGCAAATTGGGCCTGATATGCCCCTAGTTCCAAATATTACTTATAGGTGGGGTTTTCCACCTTCAGTATTCAGAATCCAGGATGCAAAAACCCCTTGATTGGGGACCATTGAGCCAAACAAAAGGATTCTGCCAGCCCCTCAGGTAACACCATGCCATTTGGAGCTGTTCAGAACTCTCAGGAAGAAATCGGCCTGCCACCCTCAGGCCAGTCCCACATTTGGTGGCCTCGCTGGCCACAGTTTTATGGGCTTCTCCACAGCCTGACCACTGCCCTCAGCACAGTCCCCCTGGGATCCCACCTCAGGGCTGGCTGAAGGGGCTTCCTATGACCCTAGGCCCTAACCCTCACCCTAAACCTGGGTTGGAATTTCAGGCTTCTGCCCCTGAGGCCTGGCCCCGAAGCCCCCTGACTGGGGAACACTGAGCCTAAGCCAGGACTCTGCGTGCCACCGAGGAGAACGACATGCTGTTTGGAACTGCCCAGAACCCTCTGAGTGGGAGAATCTCTCATGCACCCCTGAAGCCACAACGTACTGGGCAGCTTCCCTGGCCAAAAACACAGCGGCTCAGGCAACAGCTTCCTCTCCCTCAACTACTTTCCAGGTGAAGCCTGCCCCAGCACCTGAAAATCAGACCTGCTATGCCCTTACGCCCTAACACTAACCCTGGATGGGTTTTCAAGCTTCCGTCTCCAGAACCCTGGCCCCCATGTCCCTCCAACTGAAGACACCTGAACCACATGACCACCACATTCGGCAGTGCCCTGGCCCAAAACCCAAGGACTTACACACCGCCTGACTGCTGCCATCAACTCAGACATGGAGTAGCCAGCCTCAGCACCAGCAGATGGTTCCTCCTGGGCCCCTTAGCTCTAACCCTAATCCCAGGATGGGTGTTCAGACTTCTGTTCCTAGAGGTCAGTCCCCCAAGCCTCCTGATTGGGAACCACTGAGCCACATGCCAGAACTCTGCCTTCCACCCTGGAAAACACTGTAATATTTTTTAGCTGTGCAGAACCCACAGAGAAGGAGAAACCTGCATGCACCCCTGAGGCCACCCACACATTCAGTGCCCCCCACCCCGGACATGATCCCTGTAGCTGATGGGCCCCTGACCACAGCTCTCAACTTATTCCCCTGGGCACCACACCTCAGCATCAGCAAATTGGCCCGCCATAACCCTAGGCCCTAACTCCGACCCTAGTTTTCATGCTTCTGTCCCTGAGCCCTGGCTCCAAAACCCCCTGACTTGAGAAACCTGAGCCACATGCCAGGACTGTGCCATCCATCCATGAGAACACCATGCCATTTGGAGCTGCCATTTGGAGTGTGAGAAACCTGGATGTCCCTGTGAGGCCATAACAACATACAGTGGCCCCCAGGCCAGAAACTCAAGAGCTTACACAACTCCAGAGGACCACTGGCAACACAGTCCCCCACGGAAGGTGCCTCAGGGCTAGAGAATCGGGCCTGCCATGCCCTTAGGCCCTAACACTGGTTGGGTTTTCAAGCTTCCATTTCCAGATGCATGGCTTGAGCCCTCCCCATTGGGGAACACTGAGCCACACACCAGAACTCTGCCTGCCACTGAGGAGTACACAGTGACCTCTGGAGCTGCGCTGAACCCTCAGAGCGGGAGAAAACTTCATGCCTCCCCTGAGGCACCCACACGTTCGGTGGGCCCCCCTGGCCACAAAAAGTGCAGCTGACACTCCAGGTGATCCTGGCTCACCTCATTCAATGCAGAGGGTGCATCAGTGCCTCCAGGTGGTGCCTGCCTTTCCTTTATGCCCTGAGCATAACCCTAGAATGGATTTTCAGGCTTTCATCACCAGAAGCCTGGCACAAAAGGCCCCTACCTGGGAATGCCTGAACCACACACCAGGACTACTCCTGCCCCCCAGAAGGACACAATGCCCTTTGCATCCATGCAGAACCCTCAGACTGGGAGAAATATGCATGACCCCCTGAAGCCTCCCCTGCTTTCTGCGATCTACCTTCAAGAAAGCCAGGGGCTTATGCACCACCTGACTGCTGCCCTCCACTCAGCCTCTCGGGTAGGCCATATCACTGCGAGCAGATCTGGCCTGCAATGCCCCTAGTAGGCCCTAACCCTGACCCTAGGTGGGGTCTTCAAGCTTCTTTCCTAGAGGCTTGGCGACGGAGCCCTCCTGATTGGGACGGCGACCAAGCCCTCCTGATTGGGAAATCCTGAGCCACACCCTGGGACACTGCCTGCTCTCCAGAGAGAAACCATGCCTTTGGGAGCTACACTGAACCCTTAGAGTGAGAGAAACCTGCATGTCCCCTGAGGCAACCGCCCCACTATAGGCAGCCACCTTGGTCACAAACCTGGAGGCTGACACACCACCTGTCCCATGTCCTGAACTCAGCCCCCTGGGGACTCCACATCAGCGCCAGCACACTGGGCCTGCCAAGCCCCTAGGCTCTAACCCTAACCCTAGCTTGGGTTTTTAGAATATGGTCCATGGAAGCCTAGCCCCAAAGCCCTCCTGATTAGGGATCCCTGAGGCACACACCAGGGCTCTGCTTGCCACTCAGGTGTAAACCGTGCCATTTAGAACTGGGCAGAACCCTCAGAGTCGGAGAAATCTACATGCCCCCCTGAGGTTACCTCCAAATTTGGTGGCCTCCCTGGCCACAAACAAGGGGCTTATGTACTGTCTTATGGCTGCCCTCAAGTGAGCCCCCAGAGGAGCCCATCTCAGCTCTGGTGGATCGGGCCTGCCATGCCCCTAGGCCCTAACCCTAACCCTAGCTTGGTTTTTCAGACTTTGGTCCATGGAAGCCTAGCCCCAAACCCTCCTCATTAGGGACACCTCAGGTATACTCCAGGGCTCTGCTTGCCACTCAGGAGGAAACCGTGCCATTTAGAACTGGGCAGAACCCTTTGAGGGGGAGGAATCTGCATGTCCCCCTGTGGTCACCTACAAATTCGGCAGCCTCCCTGGCCACAAACCATGGCTTATGCACTACCTTATGACTGCACTCAACTGAGCCCCCAGAGCAGCCCACCTCAGCTCTGGTGGATGGGGCCTGCCATGCCCCTAGGCCCTAACCCTAACTCTAATGCTAGGTTGGCTTGTCAGGCTTCTGTCCCCAGAAGCCTGGCCCCTAAGGCCTCCAGACTGAGCACACTGGAATCTCACACCCAGAGTCTGCCTCCCACACAGTTGGAAACCCTTCCACTTGGATCTGTGCAGATCCCTCCCAGGAGTCAGTAATCTGCAAGCATCCCTTAAGCCTCCCACATATTTGACGGCTCCCCTGGCCACTTAAATGAAGTGTGAAGTGCTGAATGACAACCACCATAAACTTAACCCCAAAGAGAGCCAGGCTCAGCACAGGCAGATTGACCAGCCATGCCCTTAGGCCCTAACCCTACTATGGGTTTTCAGGCTTTGGTACAGAGAGGCTTGGCACTCAAGCCCTCCTGACTGGGGACCACTAATCCACATGCGAGGACTCTGCATTTCGCTCAGGAGGAAACTGGGCCAATTGGAACTACAAAGAACCCTCAGAGCAGGAGAAACTGACATGCCACCCACCCCAAGGCCATCCCCAAATCCCACAGCCACTCTGGCCACAAACCAGGGTCTTATGCATGCCTTGCTACCACTCTCAACTCGATCCCCATGGGCCACCACCTCAGTGCCCGCAAATCCGGCCTGCTATGCCCCTAGTTCCACCCCTTATCTATAGGAGGGGTTTTCTGCGTTCAGTATTCAGAACCCAGGACCCAAAGTCCCCTTGATTGGGGACCACCAAGCCATACAACAGGATTCTGCCAGCCCCTCAGGCGGCACCATGCCGTGTGGAGCTGTTCAGAACCCTCAGAGAGGTAGAAATCTGCCTGCTACTCTCAGGCCACTCCCACATTCCACAGCCTCGCTGGACACAATTCTATGGGCTTATGCACAGCCTGACCACTGCCCTCAACACAGTTCCCCTGGTATCCCACCGCAGGGCTGGCTGAAGGGGCCTCCTATGCCCCTAGGCCCTAACCCTCACGCTAACCCTTGGTTGGATATTCTTGCTTCCGTCTCCAGAGCCCTGACCCCAAAACCCCCTGATTCGAGACCCCTGAACCACATGCCAGAATACACTGGGCAGCCTCCCTGGCTATAAACACAGCGGCTAAGGCAACAGCTGCTGCTGCCTCAACTCCTTTCCAGGTGGAGCCTGCCTCAGCACCGGAAAATCAGACCTGCTATGGCCTCAGGCCCTAAGACTAACCCTGGATGGGTTTTCAAGCTTCTGTCTCCAGAACCCTGGCCCCCATGGCCCCCCAACTGAGGACACCTGAACCACATAGCCACCACATTCGGAAGTGTCCTAGCCAAAAACCCAAGGACTACACACTTCCTGACCCTTGCCATCAACTCAGGCCCGGGGAAGCCAGCCTCACCACCAGCAGATGGTTCCTCCTGTGCCCCTTGGCCCTAACCCTAATCCCAGGATGGGTGTTCAGACTTCTGTTCCTAGAGGTCAGTCCCCCAAGCCTCCTGATTGGGAACCACTGAGCCACATGCCAGGACTCTGCCTTCCACCCCGGAAAACACTGTAATATTTTTTAGCTGTGCAGAACCTTCAGAGAAGGAGAAACCTGCATGCACCCCTGAGGCCACCCACACATTCGGTGCCCCCCCCACACAATCCCTGTAGCTGATGGGCCCCTGACCACAGCTCTCAACTTATTAGCCTGGGCACCACACGTCATCGTCAGCAGACTGGGCCTGCCCTGACCCTAGGCCCTAACTCGGACCCTAGGTTGGGTTTTCATGCTTCTGTCCCTGAGCCCTGGCCCCAAAACCCCCTGATTCGAGACCCCTGAGCCACATGCCAGGACTGTGCCAGCCACCCAGGAGAACACCATGCCATTTGGAGCTGCACAGAACTCTCAGAGTGGGAGAAACCTGCATGCCCCCGTGAGGCCATACCGACATACAGTGGCCCCCAGGCCAGAAACTCAGGGGCCTACACACCCCCAGACCACCACCTGCAACTCAGCCCCACGGGGAACCTGCCTCAGGGCTAGAGGATCGGGTCTGCCATGCCCTTAGGCCCTAACATTAGGTTGGGTTTTCAAGCTTCCATTTCCAGGTGCCTGGCCCTGAGCCCTCCCCATTGGGGACCACTGAGCCACACACCAGAACTCTGCCTGCCACTGACGAGGACACAGGCCCCTTTAGAGCTGCGCTGAACCCTCAGAGTGGGAGAAACCTTCATGCCCCCCCTAAGGCACCCACAGGTTCCGCAGACCTCCCTGGCCACATAAAGGGCAGCTGACACGCCAGCTGATCCTGCCTTCAACTCATTCAATGCTGCGGGTGCCTCAGAGCCCCCAAGTGGTGCCTGCCTTACCTTTATGCCCTGAGCCTAACCCTAGGATGGATTTTCAGGCTTTCATCACCAGAAGCCTGGCCCACAAGGCCCCCGCCTGGGGACACCTGAGCCACACACCAGGACTCCTCCTGCCACCCAGAAGGACGCAATGCCTTTTGCATCCATGCAGAACCCTCAGACCGGGAGAAATATGCATACCCCTTGAAGCCACCCCGAATTTCTGCAGTCTCCCCTCAAGAAACCCAGGGCTTATGCACCACCTGACTGCTGCCCTCCACTCAGGCTCTCAGGTAGGCCACATCAGGGCCAGCATATCTGGCCTACAATGCCCGGAGGCCCTAACCATGACCCTAGTTGTGGTCTTCAGTCTTCTTTCCCCAGATGCCTGGGGACCAAGCCCTCCTGATTAGGAAATCCTGAGCCACACCCTGAGACTCTGCCTGCTCTCCAGGAAGAAACCATGCCTTTGGGAGCTACACTGAACCCTTAGAATGAGAGAAACCTACATGTTCCCCTGAGGCAACCCCCCACCATAGGCAGCCACCCTGGTCACAAACCTGGAAGCTGACACACCACCTGTCCCATGTCTTCAACTCAGCCGCCTGGGGACTCCCCATCAGCACCAGCACATCAAGCCTGCCATGCCTCTAGGCCCTAACCCTAACCCTAGCTTGGGTTTTCAGACTTTGGTCCATGGATGTCTGGCCCCAAAGCCCTCCTGATTGGGGACACCTCAGGAACACTCCAGGGCTCTGCTGCCAGTCAGGAGGAAACCATGCAATTTAGAACTGGGCAGAACACTTAGAGGGGGAGAAATCTGCATGCCCCCCTGCAATGATCCCCAAATTCGGCGGCCTCCCTGGCCACAAACCAGGGGCTTACACACTGCCTTATGACTGCCCTCAATTGAGCCCCCAGAGGAGACCACCTCAGCTCTGGTGGATCAGGTCTGCCATGCCACTAGGCCCTAACCCTAACCCTAGCTTGGGGTTTCAGACTAGGGTCCATGGAAGCCTGGCCCCAAAGCCCTCCTGTTTGGGGACACATGAGGCACACTCCACGGCTGTCCTTGCCACTCAGGAGGAAATCGTGCCATTTAGAACTCGGTAGAACCCTTACAGTGGGAGAAATCTGCATGCCCCCCTGATATCACCCCTAAATTCGGCGGCCTCCCTGGCCACAAACCAGGGGCTTACACACTGCCTTATGACTGCCCTCAACTGAGCCCACAGAGGAGCCCACCTCAGCTCTGGTAGATCGGGCCTGCCCTGCCCCTAGGCCCTAACCCTAACCCTAACCCTAATGCTAGGTTGGCTTTTCAGGTTTCAGTCCCCAGAAGCCTGGCCCCCAAGCCCTCCGGACTTAGTACCCTGGTATCTCACCCCAAGAGTCTTCCTGCCACACAGTTGGAAACCCTGCCACTTGGAGCTGTGCATACCCCTCGGAGTAGAGGAGAAATCTGTAAGCATCCCTGAGGCGTCCCACACATTCGATGGCTCCCCTGGCCCCTAAAACGGAGGCTGAGGTGCTGAATGACAACCCCCCTCAACTCAACCCTGCAGAGAGCCAGCCTCAGCACAGCAGATTGACCAGCCATGCCCTTATTCCCTAACCCTAACCCTAGTATGGGTTTTCAGGTTTCGGTACACAGAGGCTTGGCCCTCAAGCCCTCCTGTCTGTGGACCACTAATCCAGATGCTAGGACTCTGCATTCCACTCAGGAGGAAACTGGGCCATTTGGAACTGCAAAGAACCCTCAGAGTGGGAGCCCCCCCCAGGCCACCCCCAAATCCAGCAGCCACTCTGGCCACAAACCAGGGTCTTATGCCTCGCCTTAATACCTCCCTGTACTCGGGCCCCAGGGGCAACTGCCTCAGTGCCTGCAAATCATGCCTGCAAATCGTGCCTGCTATGCCCCTTGTTCCAAATCTTATCCATAGGTGGGGTTTTTCAGCCTTCAGTATTCAGAAGCCAGGATCCAAAGGCCCCTTGATTGGGGACCACTGAGCCATAGAAAATGCTTCTGCAAGCCCCACAAGCGACAGGATGCCCCGTGGAGCTGTTCAGAATACTCAGAGAGGAAGAAATCTGCCTGCCACCCTGAGACCAGTCCCACATTTGGTGGCCTCTCTGGCCACAATTTTATGGGCTTCTCCACAGCCTGACCACTGCCCGCAACACAGTCCCTTTGGGATCCTACCTCAGGGCTGGCTGAAGGGGCCTCCTATGCCCCTAGGACCTAACCTTCACCCTAACCCTAGGTTGGGTTTTCAGGCTTCTGTCCCCTGAGGCCTGGCCCCAAAGCCCTTCTGACTGGGGAATATGGAGCCTAGGCCAGGACTCTGCCTGCCACTGAGGAGGGCACCATGCCATTTGGAACTACCCAGAACCTTCAGAGTGGGAGAATCTTTCATGCACCCCTGAAGACACAACACACTGGGCAGCCTCCCTGGCCATTAACACAGGGACTAAGGCACCAGCTGTCCCTGCCTCAACTCCTTTCCAGGTGGAGCCTGCTTGAGCACCTGCCAATCAGACCTGCTATGTCCTTAGGCCCTAATCGTAACCCTGGGTGGGTTTTCAACCTTCCATCTCCAGAACCCTGTCTCCCATGACCCCCCAATTGAGGACACCTGAACCACATGACAGGACTTCTCCTGCCACCCAGGAAGACACTGTGCCATTTGGAGCTGCACAGAACCCTCAGCATAGGAGGAACAGGCATGCTCCCCTGAGGCCACCACCACATTCAGCAGAGCCCTGGCCAAAAATCCAGGGACTTACACATGACCTGACTATTGCCATCAACTCAGGCCCGGGGAAGCCAGCCTCAGCACCAGCAGAGGGTTCCTCCCGTGCCCCTTGTCCCTAACCCTAATCCCAGACTGGGTGTTCCGACTTCTGACTCTGGAAGTCAGACCCCCAAGCCCTCCTGACTGGGAACCACTGAGCCACATGCCAGGACTCTGCCTTCCACCCCAGAGGATACTGTGACATTTTTTAGCTGTGCAGAACCCTCTGAAAAGGAGAAACCTGCATGTTCCCCTCAGGCCACCACCCATTCGGTTGCCCCACCACCCGGATACCATCCCTGTAGCTGATGGGCCTCCTGACCACAGCTCTCAACTTATTCCCCTGGGCCCCCCAACTCAGTGTCAGCAGATTGGGCCTGCCATGCCCCTAGGCCCTAACACTGGGTTGGGTTTATAAGCTTCCATTTCCAGGTGCACGGCCCTTGAGCCCTCCCCATTGGGGATCACTGAGCGATACACCAGGACTCTGCCTGCCACTGAGGAGGACACTATGCCCTTTGGAGCTGCGCTGAAGCCTCAGAGCGGGAGAAACCTTCATGCTCCCCCTGAGGCACCCACATGCTCGGCGGGGCCTCCTGGCCACAAAAAGGGCAGCTGACACGCCAGCTAATCCTGCCCTCAACTCATTCAATGTGGATGGCACCTCAGCGCCCCCAGATGATGCCTGCCATACCTTTTTGCCCTGAGCCTAACCCTAGGATGCATTTTCAGACTTTCATCGCCAGAAGCCTAGACCCCAGGGCCCCTGCCTGGGGATGCCTGAGCCACACACCAGGACTCCTCCTGCCACCCAGGAGGACACAATTCCGTTTGCATCTGTGCAGAACCCTCAGACGGGAGAAATATGCATGAACCCCTAAAGCCTCCCCCAAATTTGGCAGTCCCTCCGAAAGAAACCCAGGGGCTTATGCACCACCTGACTGCTGCCCTCCACTTAGCCTCTCAGGTAGGCCACGTCAGTGCCAGCAGATCTGGCCTGCAATGCCCCTAGGCCCTAACACTTACCCTAGGTGGGGTCTTTGGGCTTCCTTCCCCAGAGGCCTGGCGAGCAAGCCCTCCTGATTGGGAAATCCTAAGCCACAAACTGGGACTCCTACTGCTCTCCAGGAAGAAACCATGCCCTTGGGAACTAAGTTGAATTCTTAGAGAGAAACCTGTACATTCCTCTGAGGCAACCTCCTCACCTTAGGCAGCCACCCTATTCACAAACCTGGAGGCAGACATACCACCCGTCCCTTGTGCTCAGCTCAGCCCCCTAGGGATGCTGCATCAGCGCCAGCAAACCGGGCCTGACATGCCCCTAGGCCCTAACCCTAACCCTAGATGGGGTGTATGGGCTTCCGTGCCCAGAGGCCTGTACAACAGGCCCAACAGACAGGGGATGCCTGAGACTCCTGCTGGCACTCCATCAGGCACCTAGGGAAACATGGTGCCATCTCGAGCTGTGCAGAAACCTCAGAGCAGGAGAAACCTGCATGGCTCTGGAGGCCCCCGCCAGGATCTGTGCCACACACACCCAGAACACAAACCCAGATGCAAGCTCCCACCTACACACACCCACCAACCAGTCCACCAGGGAGATCCCCTCAATACTAACATATTTGGCCTGCCATGTGCCTAGGCCTAAATCCTAACCCTAGTTTGGATTTTCAGGCTTCCATCCCAAGAGGCCTGGCCCACACAACCACCGGATTAAGACTACTGAGTGACACCACAGGACACTGCCTGCCTCGGGAGTGGAACCCTTGTGGTTTGGAGCTGCGACAAACCCTCAAAGGCAGAGAAACTGGTATGCCCCCTAATGCAAACCCCACCATTGACACACCCCACCGAACCTAAAGCCAGAATCCACTATGCTGCCAGACTCGACATCATCAAAGCCCTGAGGAGAACCCTCTCAGCCATTAAAATTTGGGCCTACCATACCCCTACAGCCTAATTTCTATTGCTAGTCTGGGTTTCAAGGGATCCATGCCCAGAGCCCTCCTCTTGAACCCCTCCATATGGAAGACCCCTGGACCACAAAGCAGGACTCCTACTATGCCCCAGAAAGAAATTTAGCTATTTGGTGCTGAACAAAGCCCCCAGGTAGGGAAAGCCCTCCATGGCCGCATAAGGCACCCTCGTCTGGCAGTTCTCATGGACACAAACTGCAGCCAGAGCAACCATCTCATCCTCACCCTAACTTGAGATACCAGAGATCTCATCTCAGCATCTGCAGATCGGGCCTGCCATACCCTGGACCCTAACCTTAACCCTAGCTTCAGATTTCAGACTTCCATGTGCCAGAGTCCTGGCCCACAGCCTTCCAGATTGTGGACCCCGGATCCACACCACAGGATTCTGCCTACCCTCCAGAAGGAAACCGTACCCTATGGAGCTGCAAAACAACCCAGATGAGGAGAACCTTGCATGGCTCCTGAGGCCACCCCACTTTCACAGGCCGTGCTGATCACTAATGCCCAGTCTGACAAAGGCTGAGCCCTGAATCTCGAGTCAGCTACACTAGACAACTGGCCTCAGAGCCAGCAGATTGGACCTTCCATGCCCCTGGGCCCTAATACCAAAGATCTTGTGTTTTCAGGCAAGAGTCCCCAAAAGCCTGGTCATGAATCCCTGCATATGGGGGACCACTGAGCCATAAAACAGAACTAACCCTAACCTGAACACTGAAACCTGAACCCGAACCCGAACACTAACCCTAATCCTGAACCCTAATTCTAACCCTAACTGTAAACCATGCCCGAACCCTAACCCACAACAAATCACCATATCGGAGCTGCCATGCCCCTCAGCATTAACACTAACCCTAAGTTGGGTGTACAGGCTTCCGTACTCAGAGGACTTGCCCCCAAGGCCGCCAGACTGGGGACACCTGAGACTCTGTCCAGCATCCTCTGGCTACCAGGGTATTATGGTGCCATTTGGATCTGCGCAGAAACCTCAGATTAGGAGAAATCCGCGTATCCACTAAGGTAAGCCCCAGCATCTTCGTGCATCCTGAACACAAACCCAGACTCAGATGCATGGCCTGCAACCCGCCCTCAACTCAGCCAAGCGGGAAGCCCGACTCAGCACTGGCAGATCAGGCCTATCATTCCCTTGGACCCTAACTCTAAGCCTATCTGGGGTTTTCAGGTTTCCATGCCAGGAGGCGTGCCACCCAAGTCTTCCGTATTTAGGACACCTGAGAAACACTGCAGGACTCCAGACATCAATTGGGATGAAACCTTGAACTTTAGAGTGGCATCAAACCCTCAGAGGGGGCGAAAACTTCAAGGCCGTGTAAGCTACACCCACCATCAGAATCACCTCCTACAATAGAGCCAGATTCTGCCGAGCTGTTGGATGGATGCCCTCAATTCAGCCCTGAAGGGAGTCCACCTCAGCATCGGCAGATTGGGTCTGCCATGCCCCTAGGCCCTAACCCTAACCTTAGGTGGATTGTACCGGCTTCTGTGCCCAAAGACCTGTACCCAAAGCCCATCAGACTGGGGATGCCTGAGACTCCAGCTGGCACACTGCCAGCTGCCTAGGGCAACATGGTGTCATCTGGAGATGTGCAGAAACCTCAGAGCACAAGAAACCTGCATGCCTCTGGAAGCCCCCGCCAGGATCTCTGGCCCACCCCCAAGAACACAAACCAGATTCCAGCACCAACCTGACACACACCCTCCAATGAGCCCACCAGGGAGATCTCCTCAATACCAATAGATTGGGCCTGCCACGCCCAAGGCCTAAACCCTAACCCTATTTTGGATTTTCAGGCTTCCATCCCAAGAGGCCTGGCCCCCACATCCAGCAGATTAAGGACTACTAAGTGACACCACAGGACACGGCCTGCCTCTTGAGGGGAATCCTTGTGGTTTGGAGCTGTGAAAACCCTCAGAGGTAGAGAAACCTGTATGCCCCACTAATGTAAACCCCACCATCGACACGGCCCCCTAGCATAAAGCCAGAATCCACCACGTTGCCAGACTTGACATAATCAAACCCCTGAGGGGAGCTTGCCTTGGCAATTAAAGATTGGGCCTGCCATGCCCCTACGGCCTAATCCTAACCCTAGTTTGGATTTCCAGAGATTCATCCATACCCAGAGCCCTGCTCTCAAATCCCTCCATATGGAGGAAACCTGGGCCATAAGGTAGGACTCCTCCTATGCCCCAGAATGAAACCTAGCTATTTGGAGCTGCACAAAACCCCAAGGAGGGAGAAACCTCAATGGCCCCATAAGATGCCCTCTTCTGGTGGCCATCAGGGACATAAACTCCAGCCAGAGCAACCGCCTCATCCTTGCCCTAACTTCAGATCCTGGGGATCTCATTTCAGTGTCTGCAGAATGGGTCTGCCATACCCTGGGCCCTACCCCTAACTCTAGCTTCGGATTTAAGACTTCCATGTGCCAGAGTCCTAGACCACCAGCCTTCCAGATTGTGGAAACTGGAGCCACACCACAGGATTCTGCCTACCCTCCAGAAAGAAACCAGGCCATATGGAGCTGCTAAACACCTCAGAATAGGAGAACTTTGCATGGCCACCAAGGCCACCCCATTTTCATAGGCTGTGCTGATCATTAATGCCCAGTCTGACAAAGGCTGAGCACCGATCTCGAGTCAGCTACACAGATAACTGGCCTCAGAGCCTGCAGATTGGACCTGCCATGCCTCGGGCCCTAATCCCAATGGTCTTGTGTTTTCAGGCATCAGTCTCCAAGAGCCTGGTCATGAGTCCATTCATATGGGGGAACCACTGAGCCATAACACAGAACTAACCCTAACCCTCTAACCTGAACCTGAACACGAACCCTAACCCTAATCCTAAACCCTAACTCCAAACCTAACCCTAAACCCAAACCCAAACCATAACCAACAATAAATCATCATATCGGAGCTGCCCTGACCCTCACCCTTAATACAAACCCTAGGATGGGTGTACAGGCTTCTAGGCCCAGAGAACTTGCCTCCAAGACCAGCAGACTGGGGACACCTGAGACTCTGTCCAGCGTCTTCTGCCTACCAGGGCATTATGGTGCCATTTTAATCTGCACAGAAACTTCATTTGGAGAAATCTGCGTATCCCCCAAGGCAAGCCCTAGCATCTTCATACCTCCTGAACAAAACCCGGACTCAGATGCATCGCCTGGCAACTGCCCTCAACTCAGCCAAGCGGGAAGCCTGCCTCAGCACTGGCAGATCGGGCCCCTGGTGCCCCGAGACCCTAACCCTAACCCTAGCTGGGATTTTCAGGTTTCCATGCCAGGAGGCCTGGCCCCCATGTCTTTTGGATTTAGGGCACCTGAGACACACTGAAGGACTCCAGTCATCAATTGGGATAAAACCTTGCAGTTTGAGGCAGCATCAAACCCTCAGAGGGGGAGAAATCTCAAGGCCCACTAAGCCACCTCCACCATCAGCAGCCCCTCCTATGTTAGAGTCAGATTCTGCTGAGCTGTCGGATGCCTGCCCTCAACTCAGCCCTGACGGGAGTCCACTTCAGCACCAGCAGATCTGTTCTAGCATGCCCCTAGGCCCTAACCCTAGGTGGGGTGTAAGGGCTTCCGTGTTCAGACGCCTGTACCTCAAGCTTATCAGACAGGGAATGTCTGAGACTACCACTGGCACTCTGCCAGCCTCCTAGGGCAAAATGGTGCCATCTGGAGCTGTGCAGAAACTTCAGAGCAAGAGAAACCTGCATGCCTCCGGAGGCCACTGCCAGGATCACTCCCCCACACCCCCAGAACACAAACCCAGATTCCAGCTCCAACCTGACACACGCCCTCCAATCAGGGTACAAGAGAGACCGCCTCAATACCAACACATTGGGCCTGCCATGCCCCTAGGCCTAAACCCTAACACTAATTTGGATTATCAGGCTTCCATCCCGAGAAGCCTGCCCCCACACCTGGTGGATTAAGGACTACTAAGTAACACCACAGGACACTGCCTGCCTCGTCAGTAGAATCCTTGTGGTTTGGAGCTGCCACAAACCCTCAGAGGTGGAGAAACCGGTATGACCCCCAATGCAACCACCATTATCGACACCGCCCCACCGACCATAAAGCTAGAATCCATCATGCTGCCAGACTTGATATCACCCAACCCTGAGGGGATCCCACCTCAGCAATTAAAGTTTGGGATTGACATGCCCCTATGGCCTAATCCTAACCTTAGATTGGGTTTCCAGGGATCCATACCCAGAACCCTGCTCTTGAATCCCTCCATATGAAGGACCCCTGGGGCATGAGACAGGACTCCCCCTAGGCCCCAGAATGAAACCTGGCTATTTGGGGCTGCACAAAATCTCCAGCCTGGGTCTGGCGGCCATCAGGTATACAAACTCCAGCTAGAGCAACAGCCTCATTCTCACCCTAACTTCAGATTCCAGGGATCACATCTCAACGTCTACAGACAGGGCCTGCCTTACCCTGAGCCCTAACCCTAACCATAGCTTCGGATTTCAGTCTTCCATACATCAGAGTCCTGGCCAAGAAGCTTTCCAGATTGTGGACCCCGGAACAAAAGCACACGATTCTGCCTACCCTCCAGAAGGAAACCATGCCCTAAGGAGGTACAAAACACCCGAGATTAGGAGAACCCTGCACGGCCCCTGAGGCCACCCCATTTTCATGGGCCATGTTGGTCACTGAAACCCAGTCAGACAAAGGCTTTGCCCCGATCTCGAGTCAGCTACACTGATAATAGGCCTCAGAGCCAGCACATTGGACATGCCATGCCCCTGCAACCTAATCCCAGCGGTCTTGTGTTTTCAGGCACTGTCCCCAAAAGCCTGGTCATGAATCCCTGCTTATGGGGGACCACTGAACCATAAAATAGAACTAACCCTAACCGAACCCTCTAAGCTGAACCCGAGCCGTAACCCTAACCCTGATCCCTAATTCTAACCCTAACCCCTAATCCGTACCCAAACAATAACCCACCACAAATCACCACATCAGAGCTGCCATGACCCTCAGCCTTAATTCTAACCTTAGGGTGGGTTACAGACTTCTGTGCCCAGAGGACTTGCCCCCAACCTGCCAGACTGGGGACACCTGAGACTCTGTCTGGCATCCTCTGGCTACCAGCGCGTTATGGTGCCCTTTGGATCTGTGCAGAAACCTCAGATTAGGAGAAATCTGCCCATCCCCAAAGGCAAACCCCAGAACATTCGTGCCTCCTGAACACAAACCTGGACTCAGGCGCATCGCCTGCCACCTGCCCTCAACTCAGCCAAGTAGGAAGCCTGCCGACGCACTAGCAGATTGGACCTCCCGTGCCCCGAGACCCTAACCCTAACCCTAGCTGGGGTTTTAGGTTTCCATGCCAGAAGGCCTGACCCCCAAGTCCTCTGGATTTAGGACACCTGAGACACAATGCAGGACTCCTGCCATCAATTGAGATGAATCCTTGCGTTTGATGCGGCATCAAAATCTCAGAGGGGGAGAAACCTCAAGGCCCTCTAAACTACCCCCACCATCAGCAGCCCCTCCCACGATAGAGCCAGATTCTGCCTAGTTATCGGATGCAGGCCCTCAACTCATCCCTGAAAGGAGTCCACTTCAGCACCGGCAGATTGGTTCTCCCATTCCCCTAGGCCCTAACCCTAACCCTAGGTGGGGTGTACGGGCTTCTGTGCCCAGAGGCGTGTACCCCAGGCCCATCAGACAGGGGATGCCTGAGACTACCGCTGACCCTCAACCAGCCACCTAGGGCAAAATGATGTCATCTGGAGCTGTGCAGAAACCTCAGACAGGAGAAACCTGCATGCCTACGAAGGCCTCTGCTGGGATTTGTGCTCCACACCCCCAGAACACAAACCCAGATTCCAGCTCACACCTGAAACACACCTTCCAATAAGGTTACCAGGGAGACTGCCTCAATACCAAGATATTGGGCCTGCCACGCCCTTAGGCCTTAACCCTAACACTATTTTGGATTTTCAGGCTTCCATCCAAAGAGATCTGGCCCCCACACCAAGCAGATTAAGGACTACTGAGTGACACCACAGGATACTGCCTCACGAGTGGAATCCATGTGGTTTGGAGCTTTGACAAACCCTCAGAGTTGGAGAGAATGCACCCGGAATGGGCCCCAATGCAATCCCCACCATCGACACTGCACCCCCCCCCCGACCATAAAGCCAGAATCCACCACGCTGCCAGACTCGACATCATCAAACCCCTGAGGGGAGCCCACTCAGCAATTAAAGTATGGGCCTGCCATGCCCCTATGGCTTAATCCTAACCCTAGATTGATTTTCCAGATATCCATACCCAGAGCCCTGCTCTCGAATACCTCCATATGGAAGACGCCTGGGCCATGAAGCACGTCTCCTCCTAAGCCCTAGAATGAAACCTAGCTATTGGGCCTGCACAAAACCCCCAGGGAGGGAGAACCCTCCATTGCCCCATAAGGTGCACTCTTCTGAGGTTATCAGGTACACAAACTCCAGCCAGAGCAACAGCCTCATTCTCGCCCTAACTTCAGATCCCAGGGATCTTGTCTCAACATCTGCAGACTGGGCCTGCCTTACCCTGGGCCCTAACCCTAGCTTCAGATTTCAGACTTCCATACATCAGAGACCTGGCACACTAGTGTTCCAGATTATGGACCCTGGAGAAACACCACATGAATCTGTGTACCCTCTAGAAGTAAAACATGCCCAAAAGAGACCTAAATAACCCAAGATTAGGAGAACCCTGCACGGCCCCCGAAGCCACCCCATTTTCATAGGCCATGTGGGTCACTAATGCCCAGTCTGACAAAGGCTTTGCCCCGATCTCAAGTCAGCTACACAGATAATTGGACTAAGAGCCAGCAGAATGGACAGGCTATGCCCCTGGGCCCTAATCCCAGTGGTCTTGTGTTTTCAGGCATCAGTCCCCAAAAGCCTGGTCATGTACCCCTGCTTATGGGGGACCACTGAACCATAAAACAGAACTAACCCTAAACGAACCCTCTAACCTGAAACCGAACCCTAACTCTAACCCTGAACCCTAATTCTAACCCTAACCGTAAACCGTACCCAAACCCTAACCCACAACAAATCACCATATCAGAGCTGCCATGCCCCTCGGCCTTAACACTAACCCTAGGTTGGGTGTACAGGCTTCTGTGCCCAGAGGACGTGTCGCCAAGACTGCCAGACTAGGGACACCTGAGACTCTGTCCGGCATCATCTGGTTACCAGGGCATTATGGTGCAATTTGGATCTGCACAGAAACCTCAGTTAGGAGAAATCTGCGTATCCCCCAAGGCAATCACCTTTGTGCCTCCTGAGCACAAACCCGGACTCAGATGCATCGCCTGCCACCTGCCCTCAACTCAATCAAGCGGGAAGCCTGCCTCAGCACTGGCAGATCGGGCCTCTGGTGCCCCGAGACCCTAACCCTAACCCTAGCTGGGATTTTCAGGTTTTCATGCCAGGAGGCCTGGCCCTCATGTCTTCTGGATTTAGGACACCTGAGACACACTGCAGGACTCCAGTCATCAACTGGGATGAAACCTTGCAGTTTGAGGTAGCATCAAACCCTCAGAGAGGGAGAAATCTCAAGGCCCACTAAGCCACCACCACCATCACCAGCCCCTTCCACTATAGAGCCAGATTCTGCTGAGCTGTCGGATGCATGCCCTCAACTCAGCCCTGAAGGGAGTCCAGTTCAGCACTGGCAGATCAGTTCTCCCATGCCCCTAGGCCCTAACCCTAAACCTAGGTGATGTGTATGGGCTTCCTGCCCAGAGGCCTGTACCCCAAGCCCATCAGACAGGGGATTCTGAGACTCCTGTTGGCACTCAGCCAGCCGCCTAGGGCAAAATGGTGCCATCAGGAGCTGTGCAGAAAACTCAGAGCAGAAGAAACCTGCATGTCTCCCGAGGCCCCCGCCAGGATCTGTGCCCCCCGCCCCGAACACAAAACCAGACTCCAGCTCCCACCTGGCATACGCTCTCCAATCAGCCCACCAGGGAGACCATGTCAATACCAACAGATTGGGCCTGCCATGCCCCTAGGCCTAAAACCTAACGCTAGTTTGGGTTTTCAGACTTCCATTCCTAGAAGCCTGGCCCCCACACCCACCGGATTAAGGACTACTGAGCGACACCACAGGATACTGCCTGCCTCAGGAGTGGAATCCTTGTGATTTGGAGCTGCGACAAACCCACAGAGGCGGAAAAACCTGTATGCCTCCCTAATGGAATCCCCATCATCGATAACACCCCTGACCATACAGCGAGAATCCACCACGCTGCCAGACTCGACAATATCAAACCCCTACAGGGAGCCCACCTCAGCTATTACAAATTGGGCCTGCAATGCCCTATGGCCTATTTCTAACCCTAGTTTGTTTTTCCAGGGATACATACCCGGAGCCCTACTCCCGAGTCCCTCCATATGGAGGACCGCTGGGCTATAAAGCAGGACTCCACTTATGCCACAGAATGAAACCTAGCTATTTGGAGCTGCAAAGAAACCCCAGACAGGGAGAACCCTCCATGACCTCATAAGGCGCCCTGATCTGGGGGCCCTCGTGGACAAAAACTCCAGCCAAAGCAACCGCCTCATCCTCCCCCTAACTTCAGATCCTGGGGATCTTGTCTCAGCTTCTGCAAATCGGGCCTGCCATATCCTGGGCCCTAACTCTTACCCTAGCTTTGGATTTCAGACTTCCATACGCCAGAGTCCTGGCCCACAATCTTTCCAGTTTGTGGACCACGGAGCCACACCACACAATTCTGCCTACCCTCCAGAAGGTAACCATGCCATATGGAGCTGCAAAACATGCCATATTAGGAGACCCCTGCATGGCCCCCAAGGCCACACCACTTTGATAGGCCATGCTGATCACTAATGTCCAGTCTGACAAAGGCTGAGCCCTGATCTTGACTCAGCTATAGACATAATTGGCCACAGAGCCAGCATTGTACCTGTCATGCCCCTAGGCCCTAATCCCAGCAGTCTTGTGTTTTCAGGCATGAGTCCCCAAAAGGCTGGTCATGAATCCCTGCATATGGGGGACCACTGAACTAACCCATAAAACAGAACTATCAAACCCGAACCACCTAACCTGAACCTGAACACGAACCCTAACCTTAAACCCAAACTCTAACCCTAACACTAAACCCGAACCCAAACCCTAACCCACAACAAATCACAATATTGGAGCTGCCATGCCCATCAGCCTTAACACTAACCCTAGGTTGGGTGTATACGCTTTGGTGCCCAGAGGACTTGCCCCCAAGACAGCCAGACTGGGGACACCTGACACTCTGTCCGGCATCCTCTGGCTACCAGGGCGTAATGGTGCCATTTGGATCTGCACAGAAACCTCAGATTAGTAGAAATCTGCGAATTCCCCATGGCAAGCCCCAGCATCTTCGGTCCTCCTGAACACAAACCGGAACTTAGATGCATTGCGTGCCACCCGCTCTCAACTCAGCCAAGCGGGAAGCCCGCCTATGCACGGGCAGATCAGGCCTCCTGGGCCCCGAGACCCTAACCCTAACCCTAGCTGGGGTTTTCAGGTTTCCATGCCAGGAGGCCTGGCCCCCAAGTCTTCCAGGCTTAAGACACCTGAGAGACACTGCAGGACTCCAACTATCTAGTGTGATGAAACCTTGGAGTTTGGAGCTGCATCAAATTTTACGAGGGGAAGAAAATTCCAAGGCCCTCTAAGCCATGCCCAGAAACAACAGCCCCTCCCAGGATAGAGCCGGATTCTGCCGAGCTGTTGGATGCATGCCCTCAACTCAGCCCTGAAGGGAGTCCACCTCAGCACTGGCAGATTGGGTCTCCCATGCCCCTAGGCCCTAACCCTAACCCTATGTGGGGTGTATGGGCTTCCCTGCCCAGAGGCCTGTACCCCAAGCCCATCAGACAGGGGATGCCTGAGAATCCTGCTGGCACTCCACCAGCCACTGAGGGCAAAATGGTGCCAACTGGAGCTGTGCAGAAAACTCAGCAGGGGAAACTTGCATGCCTCTGGAGGCACCCGCCGGGATCTGTGCCCCCACTCCCAGAACACAAACCCAGACTCCAGCTCCCACCTGACACATGCCCTCCAATCAGCCCACCAGGGAGACCATGTCAATACCAAGAGATTGGGCCTGCCATGGCCCTAGGCCTGAACCCTAACCCTAGTTTGGATTTTCAGGCTTCCATCCCAAGAGGCTTGGCCCCCACACCCACCAGATTAAGGACTACTGAGCAACACCACAGGACACTGCCTGACTCGGGAGTGGAATCCTTGTGGTTTGGAGCTGAGACTAATCTTCAGAGGTGGAGAAAACTGTATGCACCCTAATGCAAACCCCACCATCGTCAGCAACCCCGACCATAAAGCCAGATTCCACCATGCTGCCAGACTGGACATCATCAAAATCATGAGTGGAGCCCACCTCAGCCATTAAAGTTTGGGCCTGCCATGGTCCTATGGCCTAATCCTAACCCTAGTTTGGTTTTCCAGGTATCCATACCCAGAGCCCTGACCCCTAATCCCTCCATATGGAAGACCGCTGGGCTATAAAGCAGGAATCCTCCTATGCCCAAGAATGAAACCTAGCTATTTGGACTAGGGAGAGAGGGAGAACCCTCCATGGCCCCATAAAGTGCCCTCAAATGGTGGCCCTCAGGACACAAACTGCAGACAGAGCAACAGTCTCATCCTCGCCCTAACTTCAGATCCCAGAGATCTCATCTCAGCGTCTGTAGATCGGGCCTGCCACATCTTGGGCCCTAACCCTAACCAAAGCTTCAGATTTCAGACTTCCATACTCCAGAGTCCAGGCCCAGAAGCCTTCCAGTTTGTGGACCATGGAGCCACACCACACAATTCTGCCTACCCTCCAGAAGGAAACCGTGCCCTATGGAAGCTTAAAACACCCCAGATTGGGAGAATCCTGCATGGCCCCCGAGGCAACCCCACTTTCATAGGCCATGCTGATCACTAATGCCCAGTCTGACAAAGGCTGAGCCCCAATCTCAAGTCAGCTGCACAAATAACTGGCCTCAGAGCCAGCAGATTGCACCTGCCATGCCCCTAGGCCCTAATCCCAGTGGTCTTGTGTTTTCAGGCATCAGTCACCAAAAGCCTGGTCATGAATCCCTGCTTATGGGCAACCACTGAACCATAAAACAGAACTAAACATAACCCTAACCCTCTAACTCGTACACAAACCCGAACCCTAACCCTAACCCTATACCCTAACTCTAACCCTAAACCTAAACCTGAACCAGAACCCTAACCACAACAAATTCCCATATTGGAGCTGCCATGCCCCTCAGCCTTAATACTAACCCTAGGTAGGGTATACAGCCTTCCGTGCCCAGAGGACTTGCTCCCAAGACCACCAGACTGGGGACACCTGAGACTCTGTCTGGCTACCTCTGGCTACCAGGGTGCTATGGTGCCATTTGGATCTGCACAGAAACCTCAGATTAGGAGAAATCTGTGTATCCTCCAAGGCAAGCCCCAGCATCTTCGTGCCTCCTTGAGATCAGGAACACAAACCCGGACTCAGAAGTGTCACCTGCTCACCTGCTGTCAACTTAGCCAAGCAGGAAGCCTGCCTATGCACTAGCAGATCGGGCCTCATGTGCCCCGAGACCCAATCCCTAACCCTAGCTGGGGTTTTCAGGTTTCCTTCCCAGGAGGCCTGGCCCCCAAGTCTTCTGGATATAGGATACTTGAGAGATACTGCAGGACTCTAACTATCAAGCGGGATGAAACCTTGCAGTTTGGAGCTGCATCAAACCCTCAGAGGGGGAGAAAAGTTCAAGGCCCCCTAAGCCACTCCCACCATCAGCAGCCCCTCCCAACATTGAGCCAGATTCTGCAGAGCTGTCAGAGGCATACCCTCAACTTAGTCCTGAGGGCAGTCTACCTCAGCACCGGCAGATCTGTTCTGCCATGCCACTGGCCCCTAACCCTTTCCCTAGGTGGGGTGTATGGGCTTCCATGCATAGAGGCCTGTACCCCAAGCCCATCAGTCAGGGTATGCCTGAGACTCTCGCTGGCACTCAGCCAGCCGCCTAGGGCAAAGTGGTGACATCTGGAGCTGTGTAGAAACCTCAGAGCAGTAGGACCCTGCATGCCTCCTGAGGCCCCTGCTGGGATCTGTGCCCCACTCCCGCAGAACAGAAACCCAGACTCCAGCTCTTGCCTTACACTCGCCCTCCAATCAGCTCACCAGGGAGATGGCCTCAACATGAACAGATTGGGCCTGGCATGCCCCTAGGCCTAAACCCTAACCCTAGTTTGGATTTTCAGGCTTCCACCCCATGTGGCCTGGCCCCCAAGTCCCCCGGATTTAGGACCCCTGAGAGACACTGTAGGACTCCAACCATCGAGCGCTCTTCTACTTTTTCACCCTTCTGTGTCCAGGGTCCTGTCCCTCAAGCCCTCCTGTCAGGGAACACTGCGGCCCCCCACATGAGTCCACATGGCACCCTGTCAGAAATGGTGGCTTTCTGAGCTGTGGAAAAGCCTCAGACCGAGAGAAAACTTCGTTTTCTTACTCAGGCCATTCCCAACCATAAGCGACACTGTGGCCTGAAAAGTCAGAAGCGGAGGCCTGGCCACAGCCCCTGCCTCAACTCTGATCAGGGTAATCTCCCCTACGCCAGGGCCCCCGTGTGGGCGAAATCATCTCTGCGAGATGTCCGGGTGGCTGCTTCATGCCTCAAGGGAGAACATGCCCTAGGCTTGGAGGGCAAAGGCTGTCCGCAGGGCTGCCCAAAGCCGGCCAATTATCACCAGTGTTCTGCCCGAATCGGTATGGATTTGGGCAGAACGCTGGTGATAAGTGGCCGGAATACCCCCGGCGAACTCTGTTCCTGGGTCCCATGTTTACAGGACCGCCCCTTCAGACTAATGTGGGATCTCGAGTTTTCGTGGCTCAAACCCTGCCAGAAAGCTTTCCGTGACTCAGGTAAAGTTGAGGACAAAGCCTCCTGCACCACAGGCTCTGGGGTTCCCCTCTCTGGCACTGACAGTTGGGGCCTGCCCAGCCCCTAGGCCTGGGCACTGATACTGTTCTACTTTTTCACCCTTCCATTTCCAGGCCTCCATAAGGGGAATATTGCACCCCACGTCACGAGTCCACATGCTAACCCTGGAGAAACGGTGGCTTTCCAAGCTGTGGAAAAGCCTCAGATTGAGAGAAACCTTTGTGCCCCTACTCAGGCCATCCCCAAACATCGGTGGCACTGGGGCCTGAAAAGTCAAAAGCGTAGACCTAGCCACAACCCCTGCCTCAACTCTGCTCTGGGTAATCTCTGCTACTGGGCCCGCAGGTGGGCTGCTTCGTCTTGGTGCATTTTCTGGGTGGTCGCATCATGCCCCGAGCGAGAAAGATCCCTGGGCCAGGAGGGACAGGACGGTCCACAGGGCTGCCCAATGCTGGCCAATTCTCATGACCATTCTGCCCAAATCGATACCGAATTGGTCAGACCGCTCATGAGAATTGTCCAGAAAACCCCTGGCGAACACTTTTCCTGAGCCGCATGACTACAGGACTGCTCCTTGTGTCTGGCCTGGGATCTCAAGGTTTTGCGTCTCTAAACCTTCCAGAAAGCCCTCCATGAATCAGTCGCAGGAGGGGCCAAAGCCACCTGCTCCTCAGCCTCTGGGGGTCCCCTACCTGAGGCTGGCGGATGGGACCTACCCGGCTTCTAGGCCTGGGCCCTGAACCTCTTCTACATTTTCAGCCTTTCATTTCAGGTTTCTGTCCCTTGAGCCCTCCAAGTGGGGAACATTGTGTCCTGTGTCACGAGTTCACATGCCACCCTGGCAGAAACGGTGGCTTTCTGAGCTGTGGAAAAGACTCGGAGCGAGAGAAAACTATATGCCCCTACAGAGGCCATACCCAAAAATCGGGGACACTGTGGCCTGAAAAGTCAGAAGCAGAGACCCGGCCAACACCGGCCTCAACTCTATTCCGGGTAAAGGCCACTGCCCAGGGTCCCCCAGGTGGGCTGCATCATCGCGGCGCTTTTTCCGCATGGACGCATCATGCCCCGAGCAAGAAAAGGCCCTGGGCCAGGAGGGACAGGGCAGTCCGCAGGGCTGCCCAATGCCAGCCAATTCTTATGAGTGTTCTGCCCAAACCGATACCAGTTTGGGCAGAACGCTTGTGAGAATTTGGTTGCAATACCACCAGCGAATTCTGTTCCTGCACCACATGTCTGCAGGGCTGCCCCCCAGGCCTGGCCCGGGATCCCGAGTTTTTGCGTCTGGAATCAGGTCAGAAAGCACTCCATGAGTCAGGTGCGTGTGCGGTCAAAGCGACCTGCACCTCACCTTCCGGGGTTCCCCTCTCTGGCACTGGCAGACCAAGCCTGAACGACCCCTAGGCCCGGGCCCTGACCTCGCCTGCATTCTCAGCCTTCTGTTGCCAGGGACCTGTTCCTCCGGCCCTCCAATTTGGGAATCCTGTGTCCTGCCCCAAGAGTCCACCTGCCATCCAGGCAGAAAGGGTGCATTTCCGAGCTGTGGAAAAGCCTCGGAGCAAGAGAAACCTTCGCATCTATACTCAGGCCATCCCTACCCATTGGGGCCACTGCAGCCTGAAAAGTCAGAGCAGAGGCCTGGCCAAAAACCCTGCCTCAACTCTGCACTGGGTAATCTACCCTGCGCAGGGTCTGCCGAAGGGGCTGCGTCATCAGGGGCCAGGAGGGACAGTGCAGTCCACAGGGCTGCCCAATGCTGGCCAATTCTCATGAGGGTTCTGCCCAAACCGATACCGATTTGGGCAGAACGCTTATGAGTATTGGCCAGAATACCCCCAGTGACCTCTGTTCCTGCGCCGCATATCTGTTCCTGCACCGTTTGGCCCAGGATCCCAACTTTTTGCATCTGGAAAGCACTCCGTGAGTCAGGCACGTGTGAGGTCAAAGCGACCTGCACCTCAGCTTCCAGGATTCCCCTCTGGTGCTGGCAGACGAAGCCTGCGTGACCCCTACCCCAGGCCCTGACCTTGCCTGCATTCTCAGCCTTCCATTTCCAGGTCCATTTCCAGGGTCCTGTTCCTTGGGCCTTCCAATTTGGGAACCCTGTGTTCTGCCCCAAGAGTCCACCTGCCATCCAGGCAGAAGGTTGCATTTCTGAGCTGTGGAAAAACCTTGGAGTGAGAGAAACCTTTGTGTCTCTACTCAGGCCATCCCTACCCATCGGGGCCACTGCAGCCTGAAAAGTTGGAGTGGAGGCCCGGCCAAAAACCCTGCCTCAACTCTGTTCTGGGTAATATACCCTGCGCAGGGTCTGCCAGGTGGGCCGTGTCGTCGCGGCGCTTTTTCCGCATGGTCGTGTCATGCCCCGAGCGAGAAAGGGCCCTGGGCCAGGAGGGACAGGGCAGTCCGCAGGACTGCCCCCCAGGCCTGGCATGGGATCCCGAGATTTTACATCTGGAACCGGGCCAGAAAGCACTCCATGAGTCAGGCACGTGTGAGGTCAAAGCGACCTGCACCTCGGCTTCCGGGGTTCCCCTCTCTGGCGCTGGCAGATGAAGCCTGCATGACCCTGAGGCCTGGGCCCTGACCTCACCTGCATCCTCAGCCTTCCACTTCCAGGGTCCTGTTCCTCGGGCCCTCCAATTTGGGAACCCTGTGTCCCGACCCAAGAGTCCACCTGCCATCTAGGCAGAAAGGGCGCATTTCCAAGCTGCGGAAAGGCCTCAGAGAAACCTTTGCATCTCAACTCAGGCCATCCCTAACCATCGGTGCCACTGTGGCCTGAAAAGTCAAAGTGGAGGCCAGCAACAACCCCTGCATCAACTCTGATTCATGTAATGTCCCTTGTGCTGGGGACCCCAGGTTGATGCTTCGTCTTGTGTTTTCCGGGTGGCCACGTCATGCCCCAAGCAAAAACATGCCCTGCACCAAGCAAAAACGTGCCCTGCACCACATGGGACATGGCGTTCCGTAGGGCTACCAAACGCCGGCCAATTCTCACAAGCATTTTGCCCAAATCGATATTGATTTGGGCAGAACGCTCATGAGAATGGCAGGAATAGCATCAATGAACTCTGTTCCTGCCCCACATATCTACAGGGCTGCCCCCTGCACCTGGTCTGGGATCCCGAGTTTTGCGGCTTGAACCCAGCCAGAAAGTATTCCATGAGTCAGGTGCATGTGAGGTCAAAGCTTCCTGCACCTCAGTCTCCGGGCTCCCTTCTCTGACACTGGCAGATGGGGCCTGTCTGACCCCTATGCCATGGCCCTGACCTTGCCTGCTTTTTCAGCTTTCCATTTCCAGGGTCTTCTTCCTTGGGCCCTCTAATTGGGGAACCCTGCGTCCCGCCTCAAGAGTCCACCTGCAAGCCAAGCAGAAAGCATGCCCTTTCTGAACTGTGGAAAAGCCGCAGAACAAGAGAAACCTTCGTGTCCCTACTCGTGCCATCCCAAACCATTGGCGCCACTGCAGCCTTAAAAGTTGGAAGTGGGGACCCGGCCACAAACCCTGCCTCAACCCTGCTCCAGGTAATCTACACTGAGATGTGGCCCCCGGTTGGGCTGCGTCATCTCGGCACATTTTCCGAGTGGCCGCGTCATGCCCCAAGTGAGAAAGGGCCCTGGGCCAGGGCAGACAGGGCAGTCGGAAGAGCTGCCCAACTCCTGCCAATTGCCACAAGCATTCTGCCCAAATCGGTAGCGATTTGGCCAGAACGCTCGTAAGAATTGGCCGGATACCACCGACAAACTCTTTTCCTGTGCCACATATCTGTCAGGCTTCCCCCTTGGCCTGGCCCGGGATCCCGAGTTTTCGCATCTCAAACCTTGCCGCAGTATTTCATGAGTCAGCCGCATGTGAGGTCAAACCTTCCTGCACCTCAACTTCCAAGGATCCCCTCTCTGGCACTTGCAGATGGGGCCTGCCTGACCCCTATTCCTGGGCCCTGACATCGCCCACATTTTAAGCCTTCTGTTGCCAGGTTCCTGTTCTCGGTCCCTCCAATTGGGGAACCCTGCATCCCGCCCCAAGAGTCCACCTGCAAACCAGGCAAAAGGGTGCATTTCCAAGCTGTGGAAAAACCTCAGAGGGAGAGAAACCTTCGTGCCCTTACTGAGGCCATCCCAAACCATTGGCGCCACTTCGGCCTGTAAAGTTGGAAGCAGAAGCCCAGGCCACAAGGCCTGCTTCAACTCTGGTCTGGGTAATGTCCCCTGCGCCGGGGCCCCAGGTGGCCGTGTCGTCTTGGCACGTTTTCCGGGTGGCATCTTCATGCCCCGAGTGAGAAAGGGCCTGCATCACGAGGGACATTGTGTATCATAGGGCTACCCGTGTTTCTGCGGCTCAAACTGTGCCAGGAAGTATTCCGTGAGTCAGGCGCATGCGAGGTCAAAGCCTCCAACATCTCTGCCTCCAGGATTCCCCTCTCTGGTGCTTGCAGATGGGGCCTGTCCGACCCCTAGGCTGGGGCCCTAATCTCGCCTGCTTCTTCAGCCTTCCATTTCCAGGGTCCTCTTCCTCGGGCCCTCCAATTGCAGAACACTGCGTCCTGCCCCAAGAGTCCACCTGCAAGCCAGGCAGAAAGGGTGCCTTTCCGAGCTGTGGAAAATCCTCAGAGCAAGGGAAACCTGCTTGCCCCTACTCATGCCATCCCTAACCATCGGCATTACTGCAGCCTCAAAAGTCAGAATCAGGAGGGAGGAGTCAAGATGGTGGAGAAGTAGCAGGCTGAGACGACATCAGACAGCAGGAGATCAGCTAGATAGCTTATCAAACCATTCCGAACACCTATGAATCCAATAGGAGATCAAAGAGAAGAAAAACAACAATTCTAGAAACAGAAAATCGACCACTTTCTAAAAGGTAGGACCAGCGGAGAAGTGAATCCAACGCGACAGGAAGATAGACCCCAGGGGGAGGGGCCGGATCCCGGCAAGCGGCGGAGCACAAAATCAGGACTTTTAAAAGTCTGCTCCACGGGGGCACCTGGGTGGCTCAGTGGATTAAAGCCTCTGCCTTCGGCTCAGGTCATGATCCCAGGGTCCTGGGATCGAGCCCCGCATCGGGCTCTCTGCTCAGCGGGGAGCCTGCTTCCCTTCCTCTCTCTCTGCCTGCCTCTCTGCCTACTTGTGATCTCTCTCTGTCAAAATAAATAAATAAAATCTTTAAAAAAGAAAGAAAAAAAAAGTCTGCTCCACGGAGGGACATTGCTCCAGAGGCTAAACTGGGGTGAAGACCTCACGGGGACAACGTGGACTCAGGTCCCACGGGGTCACAGAAAGATTGGGGGTGTCTGAGTGTGGCACAGCTCACAGGTATTAGAGCAGGGAAGCCGGCTGCGGAGACAGAGCCGAGGTTTTCTAGTGGTCTGTGACACGGACCGGTGCTCTGTGGCACGGGCCAGTGCTCTGTGCGAGGGGTCCCCACAAGATCCGGGGAGACTCCGACCCGGGAGAGCTCAGGGATCTATGGGGTTCGGAGACTCCAGGTGGGACTCTGCCAGAGACAGAGACACTTGGTCACAGGCTGGGTGAGTTGGGAGCGCTCCCAGAAGCCAGTGATATGGGACTGCTTACGCATGATTTTTTCTGAGCGCGGTCTCCGGGAGCGCGCGGTCTCCGGGCGCAAACGGGGCCTGGGGAGACCGGAGGGATTAAACGCTTTTCTATGTAGGAGCACTGAAGACTGGGGCCCCTAGCTCTCGGCTCCTCTGAACCGGAGATTGGGAGGCCGCCATTGTCATTCCCGTCCTCTGGAACTCTACGGCGTTCAGGGAACAAAAACTCCCGAAAGTGAACCTGAGAGGATTACTTAGCCGGCCCCTGGTAAGGGCGGTGCAATTCCGCCTGGGGCAAAGACACTTGAGAATCACTACAACAGGCCCCTCCCCCAGAAGATCAAAGAAATCCAGCCAAGACCAAGTTCACTTAACAAGGAGAACAGCGGATTCTTATCTGGACAAAATGACAAGGCGGAAAAACTCATCACAAAAAAAGAACAGGAGGCAGGACCGAAGGCTAGGGACCTAATCAATACAGACATTGGTAATATGTCAGATCTGGAATTCAGGATGACGATTCTCAAGGTTCTAGCCGGGCTCGAAAAAGGCATGGAAGATATTAGAGAAACCCTGTCAGGAGAAATAAAAGCCCTTTCTGGAGAAATAAAAGAACTAAAGTCTAATCAAGTTGAAATAAAAAAAAGCTATTAATGAGGTGCAATAAAAAATGGAGGCTCTTACTGCTAGGATAAATGAGGCAGAAGACAGAATTAGTGATATAGAAGACCAAATGACAGAGAATAAAGAAGCTGACCAAAAGAGAGACAAAAAACTACTGGACCACGAGGGGAGAATTCAAGAGATAAGTGATGCCATAAGACGAAACAACATTAGAATAATTGGGATTCCAGAAGAAGAAAGAGAAATAGGAGCAGAAGGTATACTGGAGAGGATTATTGTAGAGAATTTCCCTAATATAGCAAGGGGAACAAGCATCAAAATCCAGGAGGTGCAGAGAACACCCCTCAAAATCAATAGGAATCAGCTCACACCCCACCATCTAATAGTAAAATTTACAAGTCTTAGCGACAAAGAGAAAATCCTGAAAGCAGCACGGGACAAGAAGTCTGTACCATATAATGGTAAAAATATTAGATTGGCAGCAGACTTATCCACAGAGACCTGGCAGGCCAGAAAGAACTGGCATGATATATTCAGAGCACTAAACGAGAAAAACATGCAGCCAAGAATACTTTATCCAGCTAGGTTATCATTGAAAATAGAAGGAGAGATTAAAAGCTTCCAGGACAAACAAAAACTGAAAGAGTTTGTAAACACCAAACCAGCTCTACAGGAAATATTGAAAGGGGTCCTCTAAGCAAAGAGAGACCCTAAAAGTATTACCATAAAGGAACAGAGACATTATACAGTAACAATCACCATACAGGTAATACAATGGCACTAAATTCATATCTCTCAATAGTTACCCTGAATGTAAATGGGCTAAATGCCCCAATCAAAAGACACAGGGTTTCAGAATGGATAAAAAAACAAAACCCATCCATATGCTGCCTACAAGAAACTCATTTTAGACCTGAAGACACCTCCAGATTGAAAGTGAGGGGGTGGAAAACAATTCACCATGATAATGGACATCAGAAGGAAGCTGGGGTGGCAATCCTTATATCAGATCAATTAGATTTTAAGCCAAAGACTATAATAAGAGATGAGGAAGGACACTTCATCATACTCAAAGGGTCTGTCCAACAAGAAGATCTAACAATTTTAAATATCTATGCCCCTAACATGGGAGCAGCCAACTATATAAACCAATTAATAACAAAATCAAAGAAACACATTGACAAGAATACAATAATAGTTGGAGACTTTAATACACCCCTCACTGAAATGGACAGATCATCCAAGCAAAAGATCAACAAGGAAATAAAGGTCTTAAATGACACACTGGATGAGATGGACATCACAGATATATTCAGAACATTCTACCCCAGAGCAACAGAATACACGTTCTTCTCTAGTGCCCATGGAACATTCTCCAGAATAGATCACATCCTGGGTCATAAATCAGGTCTCAACAGGTATCAAAAGATTGGGATCATTCCCTGCATATTTTCAGACCACAATGCTCTGAAGCTAGAACTCAATCACAAGAGGAAATTTGGAAAGAGCACAAATACATGGAGACTCAACAGCATCCTTCTAAAAAATGAATGGGTCAACCAGGAAATTAAAGAAGAATTGAAAAAAACCATGGAAACAAATGATAATGAAAACATAATGGTCCAAAATCTGTGGGACACAGCAAAGGCAGTCCTGAGAGGAAAATATATAGCGATACAAGGCTGTCTCAAGAAACAGGAAAGGTCTCAAATACACAACCTAACCCTACACCTTAAGGAACTCGAGAGAGAACAACAAAGAAAGCCTAAACCCAGCAGGAGAAGAGAAATAATAAAGATCAAAGCAGAAATCAATGAAATAGAAACCAAAAAAACAATAGAACAAATCAATGAAACTAGGAGCTGGTTCTTTGAAAGAATTAATAAGATTGATAAACCCCTGGCCAGACTTATCCAAAAGAAAAGAGAAAGGACCCAAATAAATAAAATCATGAATGAAAGAGGAGAGATCACAACCAACACCAAAGAAATACAAACAATCATAAGAACATATTATGAACAACTCTATGCCAACAAATTCGACAATCTGGAAGAAATGGATGCTTTCCTAGAGACATATAAACTGCCAAAACTGAACCAGGAAGAAATAGAAAACCTGAATAGGCCCATAACCAGTAAGGAGATTGAAACAGTCATCAAAAATCTCCCAACAAACAAAAGCCCAGGGCCAGATGGCTTCCCAGGGGAATTCTACCAAACATTTAAAGAAGAATTAATTCCTATTCTCCTGAAACTGTTCCAAAAAATAGAAATGGAAGGAAAACTTCCAAACTCATTTTATGAGGCCAGCATCACCTTGATCCCCAAACCAGACAAGGATCCCATCAAAAAAGAGAATTACAGACCAATATCCTTGATGAACATAGATGCGAAAATTCTCACCAAAATACTAGCCAATAGGATCCAACAGTACATTAAAAGGATTATTCACCACGACCAAGTGGGATTTATTCCAGGGCAGCAGGGTTGGTTCAACATCCGCAAATCAATCAATGTGATACAGTACATTAACAAAAGAAAGAACAAGAACCGTATGATACCCTCAATAGATGCTGAAAAAGCATTTGACAAAGTGCAACATCCCTTCCTAATCAAAACTCTTCAAAGTGTAGGGATAGAAGGCACATACCTCAATATTATCAAAGCCATCTATGAAAAACCCACAGCAAGTATCATTCTCAGTGGAGAAAAACTGAGAGCTTTTCCGTTAAGGTCAGGAACACGGCAGGGATGTCCGCTATCATCACTGCTATTCAACATAGTACTAGAAGTCCTAGCCTCAGCAATCAGTCAACAAAAAGAAATTAAAGGCATCCAAATCGGCAAAGAAGAAGTCAAACTATCGCTCTTTGCAGATGATATGATACTATATGTGGAAAACCCAAAAGGCTCCACTCCAAAACTGCTAGAGCTTGTGCAGGAATTCAGTAAAGTGTCAGGATATAAAATCAATGCACAGAAATCAGTTGCATTTCTTTACACCAACAACAAGACAGAAGAAAGAGAAATTAAGGAGTCAATCCCATTTACAATTACACCCAAAACCATAAGATACCTAGGAATAAACCTAACGAAAGAGGCAAAGAATCTATACTCAGAGAACTATAAAGTACTCATGAAAGAAATTGAGGAAGACACAAATAAATGGAAAAATGCTCCATGCTCATGGATTGGAAGAATAAATATTGTGAAAATGTCTATGCTACCTAAAGCTATCTACACATTTAATGCAATGCCTATCAAAATTCCATCCAATTTTTTCAAAGAAATGGAACAAATAATCCTAAAATTTATATGGAACCAGAAAAGACCTCGAATAGCCAAAGGAATATTGAAAAAGAAAACCAAAGTTGGTGGCATCACAATTCCAGACTTCAAGCTCTACTACAAAGCTGTCATCATTAAGACAGTATGGTACTGGCACAAAAACGGACACATAGATCAATGGAACAGAATAGAGAGCCCAGAAATAGACCCTCAACTCTATGGTCAACTAATCTTCGATAAAGCAGGAAAGAACATCCAATGGAAAAAAGACAGCCTTTTGAACAAATGATGTTGGGAAAATTGGACAGCTGCATGCAGAAAAATGAAATTGGACCATTTCCTTACACCACACATGAAAATAGACTCAAAATGGATGAAGGACCTCAACGTGAGAAAGGAATCCATCAAAATCCTTGAGGAGAACACAGGCAGCAACCTCTTCGACCTCAGCCGCAGCAACTTCTTCCTAGGAACAACGCCAAAGGCAAGGGAAGCAAGGGAAAAAATGAACTATTGGGACTTCATCAAGTTCAAAAGCTTTTGCACAGCAAAGGAAACAGTCAACAAAACCAAAAGACAACTGACAGAGTGGGAAAAGATATTTGCAAACGACATATCAGATAAAGGGCTAGTATCCAAAATCTACAAAGAGCTTAGCAAACTCAACACCCAAAGAACAAATAATCCAATTAAGAAAAGGGCAGAGGACATGAACAGACATTTCTGCAAAGAAGACATCCAGATGGCCAACAGACACATGAAAAAGTGCTCCACATCACTGGGCATCAGGGAAATACAAATCAAAACCACAATGAGATACCACCTCACACCAGTCAGAATGGCTAAAATGAACAAGTCAGGAAATGACAGATGCTGGCGAGGATGCGGAGAAAGGGGAACCCTCCTACACTGTTGGTGGGAATGCAAGCTGGTGCAACCACTCTGGAAAACAGCATGGAGGTTCCTCAAAAAATTGAAAATAGAGCTACCTTATGACCCAGCAATTTCACTACTGGGTATTTACCCTAAAGATACAAATGTAGCGATCCAAAGGGGCACGTGTACCCGAATGTTTATAGCAGCAATGTCCACAATAGCCAAGTTATGGAAAGAACCTAGATGTCCATCAACAGATGAATGGATAAAGAAGAGGTGGTATATATGTACAATGGAATACTATGCAGCCATCAAAAGAAATGAAATCTTACCATTTGTGACGACATGGATGGAACTAGAGCGTATTATGCTTAGCGAAATAAGTCAACTGGACAAAGACAACTATCACATGATCTCCCTGATATGAGGAAGTGGAGATGCAACGGGGGTGGGAGTTAAGATGGTAGGAAAAGTAAAAATGAAACAAGATGGGATCGGGAGGGAGACAAACCAAGAGACTCTTAATGTCATAAAACAAACTGAGGGGGGTGGGGGGGAGAGGGGTTGGGAGAGGGTGGTGGGGTCACAGTATATGTTTAAATAAAGCTTAAATAAAAAAAATTATATCAAATGAAAAGGAAAAAAAAAAAGTCAGAATCAGAGGCCAAACCACAACCCCTGCCTCAACTCTATTCTGGGTAATGTCCCCTGCGCCAGGTCCCCCGGGAGGACCATGTGGTATCGGTGGTATCAGCGCATTTTTCAGGTGGCCACTTCATGTCCGGAGCAAGAAAGGGCGCAGTACCACAAGGGACATGGTGCTCTGAAGGGCTACCGAACGCCCGCCAATTCTCATGAGCATTCTGCTGAAATCGATATCAATTTGGGCAGAACGCTCATGAGAATTGGCCTGAATACCTCCAGTGAGCTCTTTTCCTGTGCCGCATGTCTTCAGGGACACCCTGGGCCTGGTTCTGGATCCCAAGTTTTCGCAGCTCGAACCGTGCCAGAAATTATTTCATGAGTCAGGCACATGCGAGGTCAAAGCCTCCTGCACCTCAGCATCTGTGGTTCCCCTCTCTGGCGCTGGCAGATGGGGCCTGCCCAACACCTAGGCCTGGGCGCTGACCTCGCCTGCTTGTTCAGCCTTCCATTTCCAGAGTCCTGTTCCTTGGGCCCACCTATTGGGGAACCCTGTGTCCCGCCTCAAGAGTCCATGTGCAAACCAAGTGTAAAGGGTGCATTTCCGAGCTGTGGAAAAGCCTCAGAGCAAGAGGAACATCCGTGCCCCTACTCTGGCCATCTCCAACCATCTGCGCCACTGCGTTCTGAAAAGTCAGAAGCAGAGGCCCTCCCCAACCCCTACCTCAACTCTGCTTTGGGTAATGTCCCCTGTGCCGGGGCCCCTGGGTGGGCTGCGTCGTCTTGGTGCGTTTTCTGGGTGGCCAAGTCTTACCCCAAGCGAGAAAAGGCCCACGATCATGAGGGACATGGGATTCCGTAGGTCTACCCAATGTAGGCCAATTCTCACAAGCGTTCTGCCCAAATTGATACCAAGTTTGTCAGAATGCTTTTGAGAATTGCCCAGAATACCCCCGGCGAACTCTGTTCTGTGCTCTGTTCCTGTGCTGTCTACAGTGTCATCCCCTGGGCCTGTTCCAGGATCCCGAGTTTTCACGGATCGAACCATGCCAGAAAGTTTTCCATGAGTCAGGCACGTATGAGGTCAAAGCTTCCTGCACATCAGCCTCCATGCTCCCCTTCCTGATGCTGGCAGATGGGGCTTGTCCGGCCCCTAAGCCCAGACCTCTCCTGCCTTTTCAGCCTCCCGTTTCCAGGGTTCTGTTCCTTGGGCCCTCTATTTGGGGAACCCTGCATCCACCACAAGAGTCTACTTGCAATCCATACAGAAAGGGTGCCTTTCTGATCTGCAGGAAAGCCTCAGAGTGAGAGAAACCTTCATGTCCCTACTGAGGCCATCCCTAAACATCGGCGCCAATGTGACCTGTAAAGTCGGACAGAAGCAGAGGCCCGCCACAAACCCAGCCTCAACTCTGCTTTGGGTAATGTCCCCTGCGCTGGGACCCTGGGGTGGGCCAAGTCATCTCAGCAATTTTCTGGGTTGCCGGGTCATGCCCTGAGCGAGAAAGGGCCCTGGACCATGAGGGACATGGCATTCTGTAGGGCTACACAACGCCGGCCAATTCTCATGAGCATTCTGCCCAGATTGGTATTGATTTGGGCAGAACACTCGTGAAAATTGGCCAGAATACCCCTGGCGAAATCTGTTCCTGTGCCGAATGTCTACAGGGCCGCACCCTTGGCCTTGTCCACAATGCTGAGTTTTCGCAGTACAAACCATGCCAGAAGGTATTCTGTGAGTCTGGCACATACGAGGTCAAAGCTTCCTGCTTATCAGCCTCGGGCTCCCCTCTCTGATGCTGGCAGAAGGGGCCTGACCTCACCTGCTTTTTCAACCTCCCATTTCCAGGGTCCTTTTCTCAGGCCCTTGAATTGGGGAACCCTGCGTCCAGCGCCAAGAGTCCACCTGCAAGCCAGGCAGAAAGGGTGCCTTTCCAAGCTTCGGAAAAGCCTCGGAGCAAGAGAAACTTTTGTGCTCCTACTCAGGCCATCCCTAACTATCGAGCAATTGAGGCCTGAAAAGTCAGAAGGGGAGGCCTAGCCAAATCCCTGCCTCATCTGCTCTGGGTAATCTACACTGCACCGGGGCCCCCAGGTGGGCCACATCATCTCAGCATGTTTCCCAGGTGGCCATGTCATGGCCCAAGTGAGAAAGGGCCCTACACTAGGAGGGACAGGGCAGTCCACAGGGCTGCCCAATGCCAGCCAATTCTCATGAGCGTTCTGCCCCAATTGATACCGATTGGGGCAGAGTGCTCATGAGAACTGGCTGGAATACCCCTGGCGAACTCTTTTCCTGGGCCGTGCCCAGGATCCCGAGATTTTGTATCTCGAGCTGTGCCAGAAAGTATTCCGTGAGTCAGGCGCATGTGAGATGAAACCTTCCTACATCTCAGCCTCCAGGGTTCCCCTCACTGGCGCTGGCAGATGAGGCCTGCCTGAACCATAGGCCCAGGCCCAGACCTCACCTGCATCTTAGCCTTCTATTTCCAGGGTCCTGTTCCTCAGGCCCTCCTATTGGGGAACCCTGCATCCCGCCCCAAGAGTACCCCTGCAAACCAGGCAGAAAGGGTGCATTTCCAAACTGTGGAAAAGCCTCAGAGTGAGAGAAACCTTTGTGCCCCTACTGAGGCCATCCCCATCAATCTGCGCCACTGCAGACTATACAGTCGGAAGTGGAGGCCTGGCCACAAACCCTGCCTCAACTCGTCTCTGGGTAATCTACCCTGCCCCAGGGCTCTCAGTTGGGCCGCGTCGTCTTGGCGTGTTTTCCAGGTGGCCACGTCATCGCCTGAATGAGAAAGGGCTTTGGGGCACTTTGGGGCACGAGGGACAGGGTGGTTCACCAGGCTGCCCAATGCCGGCCAATTCTCATGAGCGTTCTGCCCAAATTGGTATCGATTTGGGCAGAACCCTTGTGAGAATTGGCCCAAATACCCCTCACAAACTCTCTTCCTGTGCCGCATGTCTGCAGGGCTGCCCCTGGGATTGGCCAGGGTCCCCAGTTTTCCCGTCTCGAACCCTGCTGAAAGATCTCCATGAGTCACGTGCAGGCGAGGCCAATGCCTCCTGATCCTCAGCGTCTGGGTGCCCCCTCCCTGGCGCTAGCAGATGGGGTCTGCTGGGCCCCTAGGCCCAGGCCCTGACCCTCTCCTACTTTTTCAGCCCTCCATTTCCAGGGTCCTGTCCCTTGGCCCCTCCAATTGGGGAACACTGTGTCCTGTGCCACGAGTCCACATGCCTCCCAGGCAGAAAATACGCCTTTCCGAGCTATGGGAAAGCCTCAGAGAGAGAGACACCGCAGGAATCCGCCTGCCTCCCAGGAGAAAAACAGTCCATTTGGAGCTGCGCAGAGCCATCAGAGCCAGAGAAATCTGCATGTCCCCATGGGTACTCCCCCACGTTCTGCAACCCCCTGGAGCCTGATGTGCCACCTGACCCCCATCCTCAACTCAGCTCCTAGGGGAACCCACCTCTGCACCAGCAGTTTGGGCCTGCCACACGCCTAGGTCAGCTCTCCTCAGGGAACCCTCTCAGCTCTAGGCAGACCTGGAACTCCCCTGCCTGCCGAAAGCTCTGGGATCCCCTTCCATTCTTCTCAAGTGACACCAGCCCAAGGCTTTCATGGGATAGGGGGAAGGTGAGCTCTTGAATGCTTAATACATCCTTTCCTCTTCTGCCCTATTTCTCTCCACTTACCTTTGTACCTGGGCAACCTGGAATGAAACTAAAGCCTACACACCTGCTCCAGTTCCTGGGAGAAGGAGAAACACAGGCTCGTTTCTTAAGTGGTCATTCACTTCCTTCTAAAGCCGGCCAATGCCCTTGTCCTTTTTGGAGAAGCAAATAGACTCTTCCAAACAAACACACAACTTCTTGGTTCCAAAGGCACCATGGATTGAGTTTGGTTCTCCCGGCTCCAGAACCCCATCGGGAGGACTGGGCAGAGTGCTGAGTGAGGGCCTGGCTCCAGCAGTTGTTATGATCACTCTTGAGCCTGGGGAAACAGTCTTCAGCTCAACTCTTCATCTTGTAAAAACAAGCTGCAGTGCCTCACGTTTCAGGGTCTCTCACCCAGCACCTCACCACAGCCCTCAGAGCCAGCAGGCTGCACAGACTGCTCTTCTGGTGTGTTTCCCATGGCAGCTCGCCGCTGCCTCCTGGGGTGGCAAGCAGCATTGCCACTCCTACCAATCTCTCTCGCACCACAGCTCACCGCGCCCTCCAGTGGTGTGAATCGGCACTGCCGAGCCTTCCACAGACTCCTAATGCAGCTCCCAAACCCTCCACAGGTCTAAAGCCACACTGGCACTGTCCATCCAAATTGGGACTTCTAGGCCACACCCCACGAGTCCGCCTGCCACCCAGGAGGAAACCGTGCCATTTGTAGGTATGTAGAAACCTGGGAATGGAACAACTCGCAATCTTCCCTGAGGACACCCCAAACTCAACGGCCCCCTGTCACAAACTCACAGCCTGACAGGCTTCCTGAACCCTGGGCTTGACACAGCCCCCAGGGTACTCACCTCAGCGCTGGCAGATCAGGCCTGGATATCTATAAGCCCAAAACCAAACCCTAGTTTGTGTTTTCAGTCTTCTGTGCCCAGAGATCTGGTCAATAAGCCCTCCAGGTTGGGAAGCCCTTGGCCACACCTATGGGCTCCCCCTGCCATCCAGGAGGAAATCCTTCAGTTTGGAGCTGCCCAGAACCCTCAGACTGGGAGAGGCCCTCATGCATTCCAGAGACCACCCTCACTGCAGATGACCAACAGGACAACAAAACCCTGAGCTTGAAGTGCCGCTTGATCCCCATTCTCCACTCAGCCCGAATGGGAACCCACCTTAGCACTGGCAGATTGGATCTGCCATGTCCTTAGGTCCTAACCCTAACTCTACCATGCTCTTTGGAACTGTGCAAAACCCTCAGAGCGAGAGAAACATTCATACCCAATCTGAGGCCTCCCCAACATTTGGTGATACACCAGGCCAAAGAGTCGGAGTCTATCACACAGCCACAAGCCTTACCTCAACTCTGTTTTAGGAAAACACAAATGCACAGGGGCCCTCTGTTGGTCAGCATAGTCTCGGCCTGAATTCTGGATGGCCATGACAGGCACCAAGGAGAAATCTCTCCAGTCCATGTTCAACAATATGCTGTGAATCACACACCAATGCAGGTGAATTCTCACAAGACTTCCCCAAAATCTATATCAATTTGGGCAGAAATCTCATGAGAGTTGGCCAGAAAACCCTCCAACGAACTCGCTTTGTGCGCCGCACGTCTGCAGGGCCACCCCCTGGCCCTGGCTTGGGATCCCGCAGTGTTGCGGCTCAAAGCCTACCAGAAAGCCCTCTGAGAGTCAGGCACAGGCAAGGCCAAAGCCAACTGCTCCTCAGCCTCGGGGTTTCCCCTCCCTGGCATTGGGAGTTGGGTCCTTCCTGCCCCTAGGCCCCGGCCAAACCCTTGCCTGCTTTTTCAGCCTTCCGTTTCCGGGTCCTGTCCCTCCGAACCTCCATTTGGGGAACACTGAGTTCTGCGCCACGAGCCCAACTGCCACCCAGGTGGAAACAGTGCCTTTTGGAGCTGCAGAAAATCCTCGGAGTGAGAGAAAACTTCATGCCCCAACTGAGGCATTCCCTAAATGCAGCAACACAGTGGGTGAAAAGTCGGAGATGGATGCCCAGCCACTACCCCTGCCTCAACTCTGCTCTGGGAAAGCTCCCCTGCACTGGGGACACCAGGTGGGCCGATTCATCTTGGTGCATTTTCCTGGTGGTCGCGAAATGCCCTGAGCAAGAAAGGGCCCTTGGCCACAGGGGACAGGACGGTCCACAGGGCTGCCCAACACCGGTCAATTCTCATAAGTCTTCTGCCCAAATGAAGACTGATTGGGCAGAACACTCATGAAAATTGGCTGGAATACCACCAAAGATCTCTCTTCCTGCGCCACACGTCTGCAGCGCCTCTCCCTTTGCCTGGCCCAGGAACCCAAGGTGTTGGGGCTGGAACCCTGCAAGAACACTCTCCGTGAGTAAGGCGCAGGTGAGGCCAACACCTCCTGCTACACAGCCTCCGGGGGTCCACCTCCTTGGCTCTGGCAGATGGGGCCTGCCCGGCCCCTAGGCCTGGGTCCTGACACTCGCCTGCTTTTTCAGCCTTCCGTTTCCAGGGTCCTGTCCCTTGGGCCCTCCAATTGGGGAACCCTGCATCCCACGCCATGAGTCCATCTGCCACCCAGGCAGAAAAGGTGCCTTTCTGAGCTGCAAAAAAGCCTCGGAGTGAGAGAAACCTTCGTGTTCCTACTCAGGCCATACCCAATTTTTGGCACCAGAGTGACCTAAAAAGTCAGAAGCAGCCGCCCGGCCAGAACCCCTGCCTCAACTCTGCTCTGGCAAAGCTCCAATGAGCTGGGTCCCCACGGTAGGCCGCGTCATCTTGGCATGTTTTCGGGGTGGCCAAAACATGCCCCAAGTGAGAAAGAGTCCAGGGCCACGGGGGACAGGTGGTCCACAGGGCCACACAATGCCAGCCAATTATCACGAGCGTTATGCCCACATCGATATCAATTTGGGCAGAACGCCCATGAGAGTTGGCTGGAATACACCCGGCAAACTCTGTTCCTGAGCTGCAAGTTAGGATGGACCCACCCTGGGCCTGGCCCGGGATCTGGAGTTTCCGGGGCTCGAACTATGCCAGAAAGCTCTCTGTGAGTCAAGTGCAGGAGAGGCCAAAGCCTCTTACTTTTCAACCTCTGGGATTCTCCTCCCTGGAACTGGCAGATGGGCTCTGCCCAGCCCCTAGGTCTGGGCCCTGACACTCGCCTGCTTTGTCAGCCTCAGTTTCTAGGGTCCTATCCCTTGGGCCCTCCAATTGGGAAACCCTGGGTCCCGTGCCATGAGTCCACCTGCCAACCAGGCAGAAAAGGTGCCATTCCTAGCTTCAGAAAAGCCTCGTAGCAAGGGAAACTTTTGTGCCCCTACTCAGGCCAACCCCAAACATTGGTGCCACAGCGGCCTGAAATTTAGAGGTGGACACATGGCCAGAACACTTGCTCAAATCTGCTCCAGGAAAGCTCCCCTGTGCCATGGCCACTGGGTCAGGCTCCTGGTCTCGACGTGTTTTCCAGGTAGCTGCGACATGCCCGGAGCGAGAAAGGGCCCTGGGCCATGGGTGTACGGCTGTCTACTGGGCTGCCCAACACTAGCCAATTCTCAAGAGCGTTCTGCCCAAATTGATCCGATTTGGGCAGAATGCTCTTGAGAATTGGCCGGAATACCTCCAGCGAACTCTCTTCCTGGGTCGCATGTCTGCAGGGTTGCCCCCTGGGCCTGCCCAGGATCCCATGTTGTCGTGGCTCAAACCCTGCCAGAAACTCTCCATGAGTCAGGCGCAGGAGGCCAAAGCCTCTTGCTCCCCAGCCTCCGGGGTTCCCCTCCCTGGTGCTGGCAGATGGGGCCTGCCCGGCTCCTAGGCCCAGGCCCTGAACCTCGCCTGCTTTTTTCAGCCTTCTGTTTCCAGGTCCTGACCCTCGGGCCCTCTAATTGGGGAACCCTGTGTGCCGCGCCAGGAGTCCACTTGCCACCCAGGCAGAAAATGTGCCTTTCCGAGTGGCAGAAAAGTCTTGGAGTGAGAGATACATTTGTGCCGCTACTGACTCCATCCCCAACTTTTGGTGCCCTAGGAGCCTAAAAATTAGGAAGTGGAGGCCGGGTCAAAACCCCTGCCTCAACTCTGCTCTGGGAAAACTCCCCCACGCTGGTGCCCCCAGGTGGGCCATGTCGTCTTGGTGTGTTTTCCGGGTGGGTGTGACATACCCTGAGCGAGAAAGGGCCCTGGGCCATAGGGGACAGGGCGGTCCACAGGGCCACACAATGCCTGCCAATTCTCACAAGCATTCTTCCCAAATCAATACCAAGTTGGGCAGAACGGTCAAGAGAATTGGCCTGAATGCTCCCAGTGAACTCTTCCTCTGCCGCATTTCTGCAAGGCCGCCCCCGGGGCCTGGCCTGGGATCCTGAGTTGTCGCGCCTTGAACTCTGCCAGAAAGCTCTCCGTGAGTCAGGCACAGGTGAGGCCAACGCCTCCTGGTCCTCATCCTCCAGGGTTCCCTCCCTTGCACTGTCAGATGGTGCCTGCCAGGCCCCTAGGCCCAGGCCCTGACCCTCACCTGCTTTTTCAGCCTTCCATTTCCAGGATCCTGTCTCTCGGCCCTCCAATTGGGTAACACTGCATTCTGCGCCAGGATTCCACCTGCCACCCAGGCAGAAGGGTGCATTTCCAAGCTGCAGAATAGCCTCAGAGGGGGAGAAATCTTCATGCCCCTACTGAGGCCATCCACAACCTTTGGCGCCACAGCTGCCTGAAGTGTCAGAGGCCAGTGCTCGGCCACAACCCTTGCCGAAATTCTCCTCTGAAAAATCTCCCCTGCACCAGGATCCCCAAGGCGGCCACGTCGTATTGGGGCATTTTCCGGGAGGCTGTGACATGCCCCGAGCGAAAAATGGTCCTCGGCCAGAGGAGACATGCCGGTCCACAGGGTGGCCCAATGCCTGCCATTTCTCTTGAGCATTCTGCCCAGATTGATACCGATTTGGGCAGAACCCTTGTGAGAACTGGCCAGAATGCCCCTGGCTAACGCTTTCTGCACTACATGTCTGCAAGGCCACCTGCTGGGCCTGGCATGGGATACTGAATTGTCGTGCCTCAAACCCTGCCAGTAAGCTCTCTGTGAGTCAGGCATAGGCGAGGCCAATGCCTCCTGCTCCTCAGCCTCCAGGGGTCCTCTCCCTGGTGCTGGCAGATAGGGAATGCCCAGCACCTAGGCCCGGGCCCTGACACTTGCCTGCTTTTTCAGCCTTCCATATCCAGGGTCCTGTCCCTCGAGCCCTCCAGTTCAGAACCTTGCATCCCGCACCACGAGTCTACCAGCCACCCTGGTAGAAACAGTGCCTTTCCCAGCTGTGGAAAAGCCTCGGAGTGAGAGAAATTTTCATGACCCTCTGAGGCCATCCCCAACTTTTGGCGCCAGAGAGCCTGGAAAGTCAGAGGTGGACGCTCGACCAGAACCACTGCCTCAACTCTGCTCTGGAAAAGCTCCCCTGAGCTGTGGCTCCCAGGTGGGCCGAATCATCTTGGTGCAATTTCCGTGTGGCCGTGACATGCCCCAAGTGAGAAAGCGCCCAGGGCCACAGGGGACAGGGCGGTCTACATGGCTTCCCAACGCCGGCCAATTCTCATGAGTGTTCTGCCCAATCAATAGTGATTTGGGCAGAAAACTCGTGAGAATTGGCCGGAATACCCCCGGTGAACTCTCTTCCTGTGCCGCATGTCTGCAGGGCCACACCCTGAGCATGGCCCAGGATCCTGAGTTGTTGTGGCTCCAACCCTGACAGAAAGCTCTCCCTGAGTCAGGCGCAGACGAGGCAACCACCTCCTGCTCCTCAGTGTCTGGGGGTTCCCTTCCTGGCACTGGCAGATGGGTTTGCCTGGCCCCTAGGCCTGGGTGCTGACCCTTGCCTGCTTTTTAAGCCTTCCTTTTCCAGGGACCTGTACCTCGGGCCCTCCAATTTGGGAACCCTGTGTCCGGCGCCTGAGTCCACCTCCCACTGAGGCAGACAAGGTGCCTTTCAGAGCTGCAGAAAATCCTCAGATCGAGAGAAACTTTCGTGCCCCTACTGAGGCAATCCCCAACCTTTGGCGCCACAGTGGCCTGGAAAGTCAGAGGTTGTGCCCAGCCACAACCCCTGCCTCAAGTCTTCTTCATTAAAGCTCCCCTGCACCGGGGCCCCAGGGTGGGCCGCTTCATCTTGGCACGTTTTCCAGGTGACCGCCATATGCCCTGAGCGAGAAAGGGCCCTCGGCCACGGGGGACAGGGCGGTCTGCAGGACTTCCCAAAACTGTGCAATTCTCACGATCATTCTGCCCAATTCGATACCGATTAGGCAGAATGTCCTAAGAATTGGCTGGAAAACCCCTGGTGAACTCTTTTCCTGAGCCGCATGTCTGCAGAGTCCCCCTGAGCATGGCCCAGGATCCTGAATTGTCCCAGCTCAAAATGTGACAGAAAGGTCTCCGTGAGTCAGGTGCAGGTGAGGCCAACACCTCCTGCTCCTCAGTCTCTGGGGGTCCCTCCATGGTGCTGGCAGACAGGGCCTGCCCAGCCCCTAGTCCCAGGTCCTGAACCTCGCCTGCTTTCTCAGCCTTCTGTTTCCAGGGTCCTGTCCCTAGCGCCCTCCAATTGGGGAGCCCTGCATCCTGCGCCACAAGTCCACCTGCCACCCAGGCAGAAACGGTGCCTTTCTGAGATTTGAAAAGCCTTGGATGGAGATAAACTTACGTGCCCCTACTGAGGCCACCCCCAACCTACCGCACCAGAGCGGCCTGAAAAGTCGGAGGTGGACGCCGGGCTACAATCCTTACCTCAACTCTACTCTGGGAAAGCTCCCCTGCACTGGGGCCCCTGGGTGGGCCGTGTCATCTTGTCACGATTTCCAGGTGGCTGTGACATGCCCTGAGTGAGAAAGGGCCCTGGGCCACGGAGATGGGCGGTCTGCAGGGCTGCCCAATACCGACCAATTCTCATGAGCGTTCTGCCCAAATCAATACTGATTTGGGCAGAACGCTCATGAGAATTGGTCGGAATACCCCCGGCAAACTCTGTTCCTGTGCCGCATTTCTGCAGGGCCGCCCCCTGGCCCTGGACCGGGATCCCAAGTTGTCAAGGCTCGAACCCTGCCAGAAAACTCTCCGTGAGTCAGGGGCAAGTGAGGCCAATGCTTCCTGGTCCTCAGCCTCCGGGGGTCCCCTCCCTGGCGCTGGCAGATAGGGAATGCCTAGCACCTAGGCCCAGGCCCTGACCCTCGCCTGCTTTTTCAGCCTTCTGTATCCAGGATCTTGTCCCTCAGGCCCTCCAATTGGGGAACCTTGCATCCTGCACCACGCGTCCACCTTCCACCCTGGTGGAAACGGTGGCTTTCTGAGCTGCGGAAAAGCCTCAGAGCCAGAGGAACTTTCGTGACCCTCTGAGGCTATCCCCAACCTTCAATGCCACAGAGCCTGGAAAGTCGGATGCAGACTCCTGGCCACAACCCCTGCCTCAACTCTACTTTGGGAAAGCTCTCCTGCACTGGGGCCCCTGGGTGGGCTGCGTCGTCTCAGCACAATTTCCAGGTGGCCACGACATGCCCCAAGCGAGAAAGGGCCCTGGGCCACGGGGGACAGGGCAGTCCGCAGGTCTGCCTAATTCTGGCCAATTCTCACGAGCGTTCTGCCCAAAGCAGTATTGATTTGGGCAGAACGCTCGTGAGAATTGGCCGGAATACCCCCAGCGAACTCTCTTCCTGCCCTCATATCTACAGGGCCGTCCCCTGGGCCTGGATCAGGATCCCGAGTTGTCAAGGCTGGAGCCCTGCCAGAAAACTCTCTGTGAGTCAGGCACATGCAAGGCCAACAAATCCTGCTCCACAGCCTCTAGGGGTCCTCTCTCTGGCGTTAGCAGATGGGGTCTGCCCGGCCCCTAGGCCCTGGCCCTGAACCTCGCCTGCTTTTTCAGTCTTCCGTTTCTAGGACCCTCAGGCCCTCCAATTGGGGATCCTGCATCCCATGCCATGAGTCCACCTGCCACCCACGCGGAAACGGTGCCTTTCTGAGCTGCAAGAAAGCCTCTGAAGGAGAGAAACTTATGTGCCCCCATTGTGGCCATCCCCAACTTTTGGCGCTATAGCGGCCTGAAATGTCAGAGGCGGACGCCCAGCCCTCATCCCTCCCTCAGCTCAGCTTTGGGAAAGCTCCCGTGCGCCAGGGCCCTCGGGTGGCCCATGTCGTCAGTGTATTTTCCAGATGGTTGCGACACACAGGGAGGGAGAAAGCGCTCTAGACTATGGGGAACAGTGAAGTCTGACATGCTGCCCAACGCTGGCCAATTCTCACCAGCTTTCTGCCCCAAACTGTATTGATTTGGGTAGAAAGCTTGTGAGAATTGGCCAGAAACCCTTTACTACTTCCTGCTGGCTGCACGGGCCTTCTGGTGAACCTCCTGGGCTTTGCCTGAGGTACAAATGGTTGTCGTCCTAACCCTGCAAGAAACTGCTCTAAAAGCCAGGCAAATGTGTGGCCAGACCCTTCCTCTACTCAGCTCCCTGTGGAGCTTGCCTCAACACTGACAGATTGGGCCTGCCATGCCCATATCTCCTGATCCTAACTCTATGTTGGGTCTCAGGCTTTCTTCCCCAGAGGACTGACCCCGAATCCCACCGGATTGGCAATCCAGAACTACAACTCAAAACACTCTCTGCCCCCAATGGAAACCATGAAATTTGGAGCTGTAAAATATAGAAAGCTTTTCCACAGCCAAGGAAACAGTCAACAAATCCATAAAAAATAAAAAACCAGGACGAGGAAGATATTTGGAAATTAAATATCAGATAAAGGGCTAGTATTCAAAATCTAGGAAGGACTTACCGAACTCAACACCCACTGAACAAATAATCCAGTCAAGACATATTCCAAATTCATAAACAGACATTTCTCCAAAGAAGACATCCAAATGGCCAGCAGATGTATAAAAAACTGTTCAACTTCCCTTGACATTAGGAAAATATAAATCAAAACCACGAGATGCCAACTCACACCAGTCAGAATGACTAAAATGAACAAGTCAGGAAACGACAGGTGTTGGTGAGGATGTGGAAAAAGGGGAACACTTTTATATGGTTGGTGGGAATGCAAGTTGGTGAAGCCACCATGGAAAACAGTGTGGAGGATCCTCAAGAAGATGAAAATAGAGCTACCCTACACCCCTGCAACTTCACTACTGGGTATTTACCCCAGAGATACAAATGTACTGATCTGAAGGGGCACCTGCACCCCAGTGTCTATAGCAGCAATGACCACAAGAGCCAAAGTATGCAAAGAGCCCAGATGTCCATCAACAGATGAATGGATAGGACAATGAATTGAATATGAGACAGGCATCAAAAACTGAAATCTTTTTTTTTTAATTTTTCACCTATTTATTTGACAGAGAGAGAGAGATCACAAGTAGGCAGAGAGGCAGGCAGAGGCGGGGGGGAAGCAGGCCCCCCGCCGAGCAGAGAGCCCGATGCGGAGCTCGATCCCAGGACCCCGGGATCATGACCCAAGCCGAAGGCAGAAGCTTTAACCCACTGAGCCACCCAGGTGCCCCCCAAAACTGAAATCTTAACATTTGCAATGACATGGATATAATGAAAGGTTACTATGCTAAGAAAAATAAGCCAGAGAAGAATAACCATCATTATCCTTCTCTGATTGACTTATTTCATGTATGATAGACAGAATTTAAGAAATAACATAGAGGATCATGGGGGAAGAGAGGGAAAAATGAAGCAAGATGAAACCAGAGGGAGACAAAGTATAAGAGACACTTAAACTCAGGAAACAAACTGAGGGTTTCTGAAGGTGAGGGGGGAGGGGTGGATGAATGGGGTGGCTGAGTGATGAGCATTGGGAAGGGTATGTGCTGGGGTGAGCACTGTGTGTTGTGTAAAATGGAAGAATCTCAAGCCTGTACCCTTGAAACAAATAACACATTATACAATCATAATAAAAAAGAAGTGAAAGAAAAACATTTAGTATATAAATGTATACTATAAAGATAAATAAAAAATAATCTCACTTATGAGAAAGCAAGCAAGCAAGCAAGCAAGCAAACAAACAACTAAGCAACCTGGAGTCACCATACTCCAATTTCAAGCTAGATTACAAAGTTGTTGTCATCAAAACAGTATGGTACTGGCATAAAAACAGACATACAGGTCAATGGAACACAACAGAAAGCTCAGAAACATAATCATAGTACTTTTTGCAAGTTTATTCATTCATTATATTTAAGGTTTATTTAAAGTTAGCTCTGATAGAATTATTAACTCTGAGTGGGAATTAATATTGATATCCTCTTCCAACAGTTGCTTCCAATAAATGCATTTATTTAAACATGCAGTTTTATATAAATATATATTATAAAATAAAGGTGATTCAGAATCCACACTTTGAGGAAAAGTTTAATTCACTTTAATAAACCTACCACAGAAAAGGAAATATAGATATCCATCATCACAACTGAGAACATCACAAAAGAAGACAGTCAGCCACAAACTGGTGCATGATGGAAGAATACAATACTACTTAAGTAGTTCTGCCCAAATGTTCAACTTATTAAAAGCTATAGATCCAGCAACTCATTTGCAAAAACACAGATGTCAGAGAAAAGTCCTAACAAAGAGTATGAAGACATCATCAATGAAGACCACACTGCATATATTCTGACAGGAAAAATATTTTCCCAAAAAATTAACTGTAAGACCAGAAAGAAGGCAAGAAAGCAAGAAGGGAAGTAGGGAAGGAAAGCAAAGCAAAACAAATCAAAGCAAGGCAAGGCAAGGCAAGGAAAGGAAGAAAAGAAAATAAAAGAAAAGAGAAGGAACTTCAGAAGCTAACCCACACATGTAATAGTCTTAACTTGTGAAACGGGAGCAGAAAATATACAATGGGGAAAAGACTGTCTCTTCAGTGAACAGTACTAGGAGAACTGGACACTAATTGCAGAAGAATGTGACTGGATCACTTTCTTATACCACACATACACATTATGAATAGATGAATGACTTGAATGTAAGAACTGAATCCATAAACTTCCAAGAAGAAAACACAGGTACTAAGTTTCTCGATATTGGTTTGGTGAAGAGTCTTTTACATCAGACACCAAAAGCAAAGGCAACAAAAGCAAAAATAAACAAGTGGATGGACATCAAACTGAAATTTCTGCATGACAAAAGAAGCCATCAAACCCTTAAAAGGCAACCTCCACAATGAGAAAAGATAGCTGCACATCTTTTGTCTGAAGAGGCTAATATCCAAAATACACAAAACACTCCTTCAAATCCAAATAAAAACTGAGGAGAATATGTGAATAGATATTTCCAAAGATGGTATACCAGTGGCCAACAGACATAGAAAATGTTGTTCAATGTCACTAACCGTTTTCAGGGAAACAGAAGTCAAAACCACCATCAACTATCACCTCACATGGCTGGAATGGCCATCATATGAGAGAGAGACATCCGGTGTATTAAGGGTGTGTAGACAAGGGGACCTTGTGCACTGTTGATGGGAATAGAAATGGGTGCAGCCATTGTGACAAGCACATGGAGGTTCTGGAAAAAAAAATAATACACTACCGCATTACACAGTAACCACTCTCCTGAGTATTTCTTTGGAGAACACAAAAACACTCCCTCCAAAAGAGAGATGCACTCCCATGTTCACAGCAGCATTATTCACAATAACCAGACATGGAAACATCGACCTTGGGAGCCTTATGCTAAGTAACTCAGACATGGAAAGACAAACACCAGAGGCTCTCATGGACATTCCACATGGAAAAATATACTGAATGCATAGATAATAAGAACAGATTGGTGGTTGCCAGCTTCAGGGTTGGTGGGGGGGAAATGGGTGAAGGTAGTCAAAGGTGCCATGTTTGAGTGATAAAATCTGCAAGTCATGGAATGTTCTGTGCAGCAAGAAGATGAAAGCTAACCCTGCAGGATGGGATACAGACTCCCCCACTGCTTGAAAGTACAGTGTTCCTAGGAAACCTTTCACAGAAGAAATGGTGTAAATGGAAAAAAGAATGACCATTCATTTCTACAGAAAAATGAGTGAGTATGCCCAGGTACCAAAAGTTCCTTCTCTTTGGCTCTTCTTAGGCCTCAGGACACAGCATCTTAATGGATGCCCAAAATAAATGGAGATAAAGCACAGCAGATACTCACAGACACAATTCAAAGTGCTGGTGCCTGGATACAGAGAGCAGTGCCCAGGAAGGACCTGGTTGGGGTTCACTCCGCCTGTGTAGTGGTTCCCCACAGAACAGAAGCTGAATGCAATGCTATTTCTTGACTTTTTTCATAAGAAGGAAATCCTCGTCAGGTTTCTTCCTGCTACTGGAGCTGGGTAATAACTTAGATCTTTTCAAAAAGCCAAGTGTCTTACCATGAACTTTGAGAAAAGTGGGGGAGACTTGTGCTTGAAAGTTGCTGAGGGGGTAGATGTTCAGAGTTCCCCTGGACACAAACATGAGCAGGTCCACTGTGAAGGGCACCTTCCTCAGCAGGTGGAACACAGACTACCTCCTATCCCCAGAAACCTCCTTCATCTCACTCAGGACAACCCACAGGAGCTAGGAGTTGCCTCAATTCCTCTTTTCTTGGATTCCCAATATAGAACCTATCAGCAAACTCTGTGAACTCCATCCTGAATAGGTACCCAGAATAGCACTAACCCCTCCTTCCAAGGCCACCCGTCTGGTCCACACTGGAGCCCATCTTTTGCCTGAGTTCCTGGAAAAGCTTCGTCATTGACCTCCCTTGCCCATCCTCAGTGCTGTGTCATCTGTTCTTAACACTGTTGCCAGGATGGCCCAGGGAAACAAGGTCCTATGGGGTCCTGGCCCTGCAATGGCTTTCTGCCACCCTACTGTCACCTCCTAGAGGTCATGTCCTAAGCCATCTCCTGTGGCCACGGGGCCTTGTTGCTGTTCCTGGACATACCTGGTATGCTCCTGCCCCAGGGCTTTGCATATGTTTTCCCTTTCTTTTAGAAGGCTTTTGATATGAGATCACACACCTTCTTTTGAACTTGACTCAAGCATTACCTTCCTAGAGAAGTCCCACCTGGACCCTATATGAATAGTGAGCACCACCGTTACCTCCCCTTCAGCACCCCAGCCCTGTCTCCTGCTTTCTATTTCCAGAGCAGTTATAGTCACCAGGCCATCTCAGCAAGGGGGAAATGGAGGCCTACTCAGATTGTTTCACCACAGACTCCCTCTGATTTCCTAGTCCAGAGCCCTGGTGGAAAAGATGACCAAGAGCTCTTGCATAGCAAGGATGCCCAGGACAATGGGTCCCCTTATAGCACCCTGAAGACCATTATGAAAATGAGCCATATGAGGAATCCATTTGCACATGAAACCTGAAACCAGACACCTTCCTCGATTCTAGGTGAGCACACACACTTCCTCCCCTTGCCTGATGTGCTCATCTGAGAAAGCTGAGCAGAGAAGCATCGCAGAGTCCAAATCTCCCTCTGACCAAGGTCCTGGGAAACAGATATCTCTCCTCCCTGCACCAGCCACCTGTGATTGACATCTGGCATCCTCCTGTGTTGGGGCAGAATGGTGCACCTGTCCCTCTTTCCTGGGACGTCATCACAAACCAGACGTTGCTGCACAGTTTTCAGGAAGGAACATGCAGCAGCAGCAGCAGCAGCAGCAGCAGCAGCAGCAGCAGCAGCAATAGGCCCCCTTGGTTCGGTCTCAGTTTGGCACATGAAGCCCCATGTGGAATGAGAGCTTCAGGGAGACTGGTGTCATGTGGCCTTGAAACCTAATGGCAGGAGCTGAGATTTCAGTTCCAAATGAAAACTGGTCTCTTCCACACAGCACAGGAAAGTGGAGGATTTCTCAGGAGTGTGGCTCTGGAAGAAGTGCTTCTGCTGGCTGAATTCACAGACACTAGGCAGAGGACACCTGTGGTGCCTTGTCTGAGGAAGCAAGGGGCACACTGGGCAAGAATCCAGAATGCTGGCTGCTTCCCACCTGATGAGACAAGGGTCTCATATTGTCTTGTCTTGTCTTGCTTCCCACCAAGCCCCCTGATGAGACAAGGGTTTGAGAACCCAACAGGAAATAAGTTTCCTATCACATCTGCAGCAGGAGGGCTCCTGGGGAGCAGAGCCCTGTCCCTGGAGCAAGCTGGCTTGTGCATCAAGAGCGATGACCCACTGCCACAGCCTCACAGTCTCCCAGCTATGACCTGGCTCCACTTCCAGGCTCACACCTGCTGACACGGTGACTCCTGAGACCCAGAGACTGCTTTCCACCTCAGCTCAGTGCTACTCACAGGAAAGCCAACTCCAGTCTCAGAAACGTGTTCATCATTAGCTCTGGAATTCCCTGGGTTTGTCTACACTGGCCCACCCAGGTGTCCCTTCCAGATCATTCCTCCCATCCCCTAGGGTTTCAAGCCACCTTCAAGCTGCCCTTCAAAAGGCAGGAACTGGTCCAATGAGGCAGACCAGCCGAGTGACTCTGTGTGCGGGAAACTCAGACCATATCCTCCCTGGACACCAATGCTTCCAAGTCCAGGCTTCAAACCCTCACTCACTGGGCGTGGAAAACCACATGAACACTGCTCTTTCAAACCTCTTGTCTCCCATTCCTTCAAATCAGAAACAAAGCTCCAGTCACCACTCTATTTTCCCTTCAAAGAAATAAAGAAAAGGATAGAATAAAGCACTCCATGTGCACAGCACACTTCTATCCAAATAGAATTCCTTGTTCTTTCTCATACAGGCAGTCCTACATTGCCCATACTAATAAGAGGCACCACAAGTTCAGTACTCATATATATATTTGACCACATGTTTTTCCTTTTGATATTTGGAACTCAAAGTCAATGTCTATATTGCTTTCTCTATTATTTATTTATTTGACAGAGCACAAGTAGGCAGAGAGGCAGGCAGAGAGAAAGAGGGGAAGCAGGCTCCCCATGGAGCAGAGAGCCCAATGTGGGGTTCAATCCCAGGACCCTGGGATCATGACCTGAGCCGAAGGCAGAGGCTTTAACCCACTGAGCCAACCAGACACACCAATATTGCTTTCCTAAAATAACAAGAATAATAATGACATGGTTACATAAAGGTCTGGATCTCCTTAGCCAGACAACATGGCTCTGGTTCAGATAAGGATGAAGATGCAACCTCTTGCCAGGAAGCAAAGCCCACACCCTCAGGGATCCTGACACGCCTCATGGGTGATGGGTTCCTTTGCTCCATGGAGTTGTCCAAGTGCAAAGGATGCAGGTGCCCTCTAGGATTCATTCTGTTTTCTTCATAAATCCCCAGTTAAAGTCACAAGGGACTCACAGGGTCAGGTTTCAGAGCCCAGGATGTGCCACCAAGTAAGCAGACACACACACACACACACACACACACACACACACACACACACACACA